>OY744516.1:232370583-232455583 GCA_963556195.1 Sepiola atlantica | reverse complement strand
CAGGCCTTTGGGTCTGGATTACGCCGGTCTATTGGGGGTTGCCGGTCCTGTGTAGTTCAAGGAGGTGCACCCTCCCAGGCTTGGCCTCCCCTCTTTGGGGAGGAGTAAGTTTATCGCTTACTGTCTGAAGCGCCTCTACCGGGGAATGCGGACGGGGCTGCCCAGGCAATTTTTAAAAAGCCAGAGTGCTCACTTCTCGAGCGCTGGCTTATCTAATCCCACTTTCCCGACCTTGTGTCACATCTTACCTTGTGGAAGGTAGATACATACATTGGTATGACTTAACTGAGGATTAAACCACGGTCTTGTGGTTCATTAGCCAATACTTTTATTATCATGCCAAATTGACCGTAAATGTCTTAAAATAACCTAAAGTATGACTTTGAAGCGTTTACTTATTATTTAGATCTCATATTAATCAAAGATAAACAGCGTTTTCTGTTTTAATCTATCAAAATATGTTATGAAATTAATAGATCTGTAAATTTAGGTAATTGTGCTATTTTAATTGAGGTGGACAGGAATTGTTAGAAGTATTGTGTTTTTGGTGGGTCTTTTAAAAGCTCGGACCGCCTTCCGTCTGCAAATATTGTCTTTGTGGTGGGTTTTAAAAAGCTCGGACCGCCTTCTGTCTGAAAATATTGTCTATGTGGTGGGTTATTTAAAAGCTCGGACCGCTTTCCGTCTGCAAATATTGTCTTTTTGGTGGGTCTTTTAAAAGCTCAGACCGCCTTCCGTCTGAAAATATTGTCTTTGCGGTGGGTTTTTTAAAAGCTCGGACCGCTTTTCGTCTGCAAATATTGTCTTTGTGGTGGGTTTTTAAAAGCTCGGACTCCCTTCTGTCTGAAAATATTGTCTTTGTGGTGGGTCTTTTAAAAGCTAAGGCCGCCTTTCGTCTGCAAATATTGTATTTGTGGTGGGTCTTTTAAAAACTCGGACCGCCTTCCGTCTGAAAATATTGTATTTGTGGTGGGTTTTTTAAAAGCTCGGACCGCCTTACGTCTGCAAATATTGTCTTTGTGGTGGGTTTTTTAAAAGCTCGGACCGCCTTCCGTCTGCAAATATTGTTATTGTGGTGGGTCTTTTAAAAGCTCGGACCGCCTTCCGTCTGAAAATATTGTCTTTGTGGTGGGACTTGTAAAAGCTCGGACCGCCTTCCGTCTGCAAGTATTGTCTTTTTGGTGGGTCTTTTAAAAGCTCAGACCGCCTTCCGTCTGCAAATATTGTCTTTATGGTAGGTCTTTTAAAAGCTCGGACCGCCCTCCGTCTCAAAATCTTGTCTTTGTGGTGGGTCTCTTAAAAGCTCGGACCGCCTTCCGTCCGCAAATATTGTATTTGTGGTGGGTTTTTTAAAAGCTCGGACCGCCTTCCGTCTGCAAATATTGTCTTTGTGGTGGGTTTTTTAAAAGCTCGGACCGCCTTCTGTCTGCAAATATTGTCTTTGTCGTAGGTCTTTTAAAAGCTCGGACCGCCTTCCGTCTGCAAATATTTTCCTTGTGGTGGGT
This sequence comes from Sepiola atlantica, assembly GCA_963556195.1. NCBI lineage: Eukaryota > Metazoa > Mollusca > Cephalopoda > Sepiida > Sepiolidae > Sepiola > Sepiola atlantica. The sequence continues at coordinate 232,454,078 of OY744516.1, read as the reverse complement.
TTTTAAAAGCTCGGACCGCCTTCTGTCTGAAAATATTGTCTATGTGGTGGGTCTTTTAAAAGCTCGGACCGCCTTCTGTCTGAAAATATTGTCTTTTTGGTAGCTCTTTTAAAAGCTCGGACCGCCTTCTGTCTGCAAATATTGTCTTTGTGGTGGGTCTTTTAAAAGCTCGGACCGCCTTCCGTCTGCAAGTATTGTCTTTTTGGTGGGTCTTTAAAGGCTCGGACCGCTTTCTGTCTGCAAATATTGTATTTGTGGTGTGTTTTTTAAAAGCTCGGACCGCCTTACGTCTGCTAATATTGTCTATGTGGTGGGTTTTTTAAAAGCTCGGGCCGCCTTCCGTCTGTAAATATTGTCTTTGTCGTCGGTCTTTTAAAAGCTCGGACCGCCTTCCGTCTGCAAATATTGTCTTTGTGGTCGGTTTTTAAAAGCTCGGACCGCCTTCTGTCTGAAAATATTGTCTATGTGGTGGGTTATTTAAAAGCTCAGACCGCTTTCCGTCTGCAAATATTGTCTTTTTGGTGGGTCTTTTAAAAGCTCGGACCGCCTTCCGTCTGAAAATATTGTCTTTGCAGTGGGTCTTTTCAAAGCTCGGACCGCTTTTCGTCTGCAAATATTGTCTTTGTGGTGTTTTTTTTAAAAGCTCGGACCGCCTTCTGTCTGAAAATATTGTCTTTGTAGAGGGTCTTTTAAAAGCTAAGGCCGCCTTCCGTCTGCAAATATTGTATTTGTGGTGGGTCTTTTAAAAACTCGGACCGCCTTCCGTCTGCAAATATTGTATTTGTGGTGGGTTTTTTAAAAGCTCGGACCGCCTTACGTCTGTCAATATTGTCTTTGTGGTGGGTTTTTTAAAAGCTCGGACCGCCTTCCGTCTGCAAATATTGTTATTGTGGTGGGTCTTTTAAAAGCTCGGACCGCCTTCCGTCTGCAAATATTGTCTTTGTGGTGGGTTTTAAAAAGCTCGGACCGCCTTCTGTCTGAAAATATTGTCTATGTGGTGGGTTATTTAAAAGCTCGGACCGCTTTCCGTCTGCAAATATTGTCTTTTTGGTGGGTCTTTTAAAAGCTCAGACCGCCTTCCGTCTGAAAATATTGTCTTTGCGGTAGGTTTTTTAAAAGCTCGGACATCTTTTCGTCTGCAAATATTGTCTTTGTGGTGGGTTTTTAAAAGCTCGGACTCCCTTCTGTCTGAAAATATTGTCTTTGTGGTGGGTCTTTTAAAAGCTAAGGCCGCCTTTCGTCTGCAAATATTGTATTTGTGGTGGGTCTTTTAAAAACTCGGACCGCCTTCCGTCTGAAAATATTGTATTTGTGGTGGGTTTTTTAAAAGCTCGGACCGCCTTACGTCTGCAAATATTGTCTTTGTGGTGGGTTTTTTAAAAGCTCGGACCGCCTTCCGTCTGCAAATATTGTTATTGTGGTGGGTCTTTTAAAAGCTCGGACCGCCTTCCGTCTGAAAATATTGTCTTTGTGGTGGGACTTGTAAAAGCTCGGACCGCCTTCCGTCTGCAAATATTGTATTTCTGGTCGGTCTTTTAAAAGCTCGGACCGCCTTCCGTCTGCAAATATTGTCTTTATGGTGGGTCTTTTAAAAGCTCGGACCGCCTTCTGTCTGCAAATATTGTCTTTGTGGTGGGTCTTTTAAAAGCTCGGACCGCCTTCCGTCTGCAAGTATTGTCTTTTTGGTGGGTCTTTTAAAAGCTCAGACCGCCTTCCGTCTGCAAATATTGTCTTTATGGTAGGTCTTTTAAAAGCTCGGACCGCCTTCCGTCTCAAAATCTTGTCTTTGTGGTGGGTCTCTTAAAAGCTCGGACCGCCTTCCGTCCGCAAATATTGTATTTGTGGTGGGTTTTTTAAAAGCTCGGACCGCCTTCCGTCTGCAAATATTGTCTTTGTGATGGGTTTTTTAAAAGCTCGGACCGCCTTCCGTCTGCAAATATTGTCTTTGTCGTAGGTCTTTTAAAAGCTCGGACCGCCTTCCGTCTGCAAATATTTTCCTTGTGGTGGGTTTTTAAAAGCTCGGACCGCCTTCTGTCTGAAAATATTGTCTATGTGGTGGGTCTTTTAAAAGCTCGGACCGCCTTCTGTCTGAAAATATTGTCTTTTTGGTAGCTCTTTTAAAAGCTCGGACCGCCTTCTGTCTGCAAATATTGTCTTTGTGGTGGGTCTTTTAAAAGCTCTGACCGCCTTACGTCTGCAAGTATTGTCTTTTTGGTGGGTCTTTAAAGGCTCGGACCGCTTTCTGTCTGCAAAAATTGTATTTGTGGTGTGTTTTTTAAAAGCTCGGACCGCCTTACGTCTGCTAATATTGTCTATGTGGTGGGTTTTTTAAAAGCTCGGGCCGCCTTCCGTCTGCAAATATTGTCTTTGTCGTGGGTCTTTTAAAAGCTCGGACCGCCTTCCGTCTGCAAATATTGTCTTTATGGTAGGTCTTTTAAAAGCTCGGACCGCCCTCCGTCTCAAAATCTTGTCTTTGTGGTGGGTCTCTTAAAAGCTCGGACCGCCTTCCGTCCGCAAATATTGTATTTGTGGTGGGTTTTTTAAAAGCTCGGACCGCCTTCCGTCTGCAAATATTGTCTTTGTGGTGGGTTTTTTAAAAGCTCGGACCGCCTTCTGTCTGCAAATATTGTCTTTGTCGTAGGTCTTTTAAAAGCTCGGACCGCCTTCCGTCTGCAAATATTTTCCTTGTGGTGGGTTTTTAAAAGCTCGGACCGCCTTCTGTCTGAAAATATTGTCTATGTGGTGGGTCTTTTAAAAGCTCGGACCGCCTTCTGTCTGAAAATATTGTCTTTTTGGTAGCTCTTTTAAAAGCTCGGACCGCCTTCTGTCTGCAAATATTGTCTTTGTGGTGGGTCTTTTAAAAGCTCGGACCGCCTTCCGTCTGCAAGTATTGTCTTTTTGGTGGGTCTTTAAAGGCTCGGACCGCTTTCTGTCTGCAAATATTGTATTTGTGGTGTGTTTTTTAAAAGCTCGGACCGCCTTACGTCTGCTAATATTGTCTATGTGGTGGGTTTTTTAAAAGCTCGGGCCGCCTTCCGTCTGCAAATATTGTCTTTGTCGTGGGTCTTTTAAAAGCTCGGACCGCCTTCCGTCTGCAAATATTGTCTTTGTGGTCGGTTTTTAAAAGCTCGGACCGCCTTCTGTCTGAAAATATTGTCTATGTGGTGGGTTATTTAAAAGCTCAGACCGCTTTCCGTCTGCAAATATTGTCTTTTTGGTGGGTCTTTTAAAAGCTCGGACCGCCTTCCGTCTGAAAATATTGTCTTTGCAGTGGGTCTTTTCAAAGCTCGGACCGCTTTTCGTCTGCAAATATTGTCTTTGTGGTGTTTTTTTTAAAAGCTCGGACCGCCTTCTGTCTGAAAATATTGTCTTTGTAGAGGGTCTTTTAAAAGCTAAGGCCGCCTTCCGTCTGCAAATATTGTATTTGTGGTGGGTCTTTTAAAAACTCGGACCGCCTTCCGTCTGCAAATATTGTATTTGTGGTGGGTTTTTTAAAAGCTCGGACCGCCTTACGTTAGTCAATATTGTCTTTGTGGTGGGTTTTTTAAAAGCTCGGACCGCCTTCCGTCTGCAAATATTGTTATTGTGGTGGGTCTTTTAAAAGCTCGGACCGCCTTCCGTCTGCAAATATTGTCTTTGTGGTGGGTTTTAAAAAGCTCGGACCGCCTTCTGTCTGAAAATATTGTCTATGTGGTGGGTTATTTAAAAGCTCGGACCGCTTTCCGTCTGCAAATATTGTCTTTTTGGTGGGTCTTTTAAAAGCTCAGACCGCCTTCCGTCTGAAAATATTGTCTTTGCGGTAGGTTTTTTAAAAGCTCGGACCGCTTTTCGTCTGCAAATATTGTCTTTGTGGTGGGTTTTTAAAAGCTCGGACTCCCTTCTGTCTGAAAATATTGTCTTTGTGGTGGGTCTTTTAAAAGCTAAGGCCGCCTTTCGTCTGCAAATATTGTATTTGTGGTGGGTCTTTTAAAAACTCGGACCGCCTTCCGTCTGAAAATATTGTATTTGTGGTGGGTTTTTTAAAAGCTCGGACCGCCTTACGTCTGCAAATATTGTCTTTGTGGTGGGTTTTTTAAAAGCTCGGACCGCCTTCCGTCTGCAAATATTGTTATTGTGGTGGGTCTTTTAAAAGCTCGGACCGCCTTCCGTCTGAAAATATTGTCTTTGTTGTGGGACTTGTAAAAGCTCGGACCGCCTTCCGTCTGCAAATATTGTATTTCTGGTCGGTCTTTTAAAAGCTCGGACCGCCTTCCGTCTGCAAATATTGTCTTTATGGTGGGTCTTTTAAAAGCTCGGACCGCCTTCTGTCTGCAAATATTGTCTTTGTGGTGGGTCTTTTAAAAGCTCGGACCGCCTTCCGTCTGCAAGTATTGTCTTTTTGGTGGGTCTTTTAAAAGCTCAGACCGCCTTCCGTCTGCAAATATTGTCTTTATGGTAGGTCTTTTAAAAGCTCGGACCGCCTTCCGTCTCAAAATCTTGTCTTTGTGGTGGGTCTCTTAAAAGCTCGGACCGCCTTCCGTCCGCAAATATTGTATTTGTGGTGGGTTTTTTAAAAGCTCGGACCGCCTTCCGTCTGCAAATATTGTCTTTGTGGTGGGTTTTTTAAAAGCTCGGACCGCCTTCCGTCTGCAAATATTGTCTTTGTCGTAGGTCTTTTAAAAGCTCGGACCGCCTTCCGTCTGCAAATATTTTCCTTGTGGTGGGTTTTTAAAAGCTCGGACCGCCTTCTGTCTGAAAATATTGTCTATGTGGTGGGTCTTTTAAAAGCTCGGACCGCCTTCTGTCTGAAAATATTGTCTTTTTGGTAGCTCTTTTAAAAGCTCGGACCGCCTTCTGTCTGCAAATATTGTCTTTGTGGTGGGTCTTTTAAAAGCTCTGACCGCCTTACGTCTGCAAGTATTGTCTTTTTGGTGGGTCTTTAAAGGCTCGGACCGCTTTCTGTCTGCAAAAATTGTATTTGTGGTGTGTTTTTTAAAAGCTCGGACCGCCTTACGTCTGCTAATATTGTCTATGTGGTGGGTTTTTTAAAAGCTCGGGCCGCCTTCCGTCTGCAAATATTGTCTTTGTCGTGGGTCTTTTAAAAGCTCGGACCGCCTTCCGTCTGCAAATATTGTCTTTGTGGTCGGTTTTTAAAAGCTCGGACCGCCTTCTGTCTGAAAATATTGTCTATGTGGTGGGTTATTTAAAAGCTCAGACCGCTTTCCGTGTGCAAATATTGTCTTTTTGGTGGGTCTTTTAAAAGCTCGGACCGCCTTCCGTCTGAAAATATTGTCTTTGCAGTGGGTCTTTTCAAAGCTCGGACCGCTTTTCGTCTGCAAATATTGTCTTTGTGGTGTTTTTTTTAAAAGCTCGGACCGCCTTCTGTCTGAAAATATTGTATTTATGGTGGGACTTGTAAAAGCTCGGACCGCTTTCCGTCTGCAAATATTGTCTTTATGGTGGGTCTTTTAAAAGCTCGGACCGCCTTCTGTCTGCAAATATTGTCTTTGTGGTGGGTCTTTTAAAAGCTAGGGCCGCCTTCCGTCTGCAAATATTGTATTTGTGGTGGGTCTTTTAAAAACTCGGACCGCCTTCCGTCTGCAAATATTGTATTTGTGGTAGGTTTTTTAAAAGCTATGGCCGCCTTCCGTCTGCAAATATTGTATTTATGGTGTGGCTTTTAAAAACTCGGACTGCCTTCCGTCTGCAAATATTGTATTTGTGATGGGTTTTTTAAAAGCTCGGACCGCCTTCCGTCTGCAAATATTGTCTTTATGGTCGGTTTTTAAAAGCTCGGACCGCCTTCCGTCTCAAAATCTTGTCTTTGTGGTGCGGTCTCTTAAAAGCTCGGACCGCCTTCCGTCCGCAAATATTGTATTTGTGGTGGGTTTTTTAAAAGCTCGTACCGCCTTACGTCTGCAAATATTGTCTTTGTGGTGGTTTTTTTAAAAGCTCGGACACCCTTCCGTCTGCAAATATTGTTATTGTGGTGGGTCTTTTAAAAGCTCGGACCGCCTTCCGTCTGAAAATATTGTCTTTGTGGTGTGGCTTTTAAAAGCTCGGACCGCCTTCCGTCTGCAAGTATTGTCTTTTTGGTGGGTCTTTTAAAAGCTCGGACCGCCTTCCGTCTTCTAATATTGTCTTTATGGTGGGTCTTTTAAAAGCTCGTCCGCCTTCCGTCTGTAAATATTTTCTTTGTTGTGGGTCTCTTAAAAGCTCGGACCGCCTTCCGTCCGCAAATATTGTATTTGTGGTGGGTTTTTTAAAAGCTCGGACCGCCTTCCGTCTGCAAATATTGTCTTTGTGGTGGGTTTTTTAAAAGCTCGGACCGCCTTTCGTCTGCAAATATTGTCTTTATGGTGGGTCTTTTAAAAGCTCGGACCGCCTTCCGTCTGCAAATATTTTCTTTGTGGTGGGTTTTTAAAAGCTCGGACCGCCCTCCGTCTGCAAATATTGTCTTTTTGGTGGGTCTTTTAAAAGCTCGGACCGCCTTCCGTCTGAAAATATTGTCTTTGCGGTGGGTCTTTTAAAAGCTCGGACACCTTTCCGTCTGCAAATATTGTATTTGTCGTGGGTTTTTTAAAAGCTCGGACCGCCTTACGTCTGCAAATATTGTCTTTGTGGTGGTTTTTTTAAAAGCTCGGACCGCCTTCCGTCTGCCAATATTGTTATTGTGGTGGGTCTTTTAAAAGCTCGGACCGCCTTCCGTCTGAAAATATTGTCTTTGTGGTGGGACTTGTAAAAGCTCGGACCGCCTTCCGTCTGCAAATATTGTATTTGTGGTGGGTCTTTTAAAAGGTCGGACCGCCTTTCGTCTGCAAATATTGTCTTTATGGTGGGTCTTTTAAAAGCTCGGACCGCCTTCTGTCTGCAAATATTGTCTTTGTGGTGGGTCTTTTAAAAGCTAGGGCCGCCTTCCGTCTGCAAATATTGTATTTGTGGGTGGTCTTTTAAAAACTCGGACCGCCTTCCGTCTGCAAATATTGTATTTGTGGTAGGTTTTTTAAAAGCTATGGCCGCCTTCCGTCTGCAAATATTGTATTTATGGTGGGTCTTTTAAAAACTCGGACTGCCTTCCGTCTGCAAATATTGTATTTGTGATGGGTTTTTTAAAAGCTCGGACCGCCTTCCGTCTGCAAATATTGTCTTTATGGTCGGTCTCTTAAAAGCTCGGACCGCCTTCCGTCTCAAAATCTTGTCTTTGTGGTGGGTCTTTTAAAAGCTCGGACCGCCTTCCGTCCGCAAATATTGTATTTGTGGTGGGTTTTTTAAAAGCTCGGACCGCCTTCCGTCTGCAAATATTGTATTTGTGGTGGGTTTTTTAAAAGCTCGTACCGCCTTACGTCTGCAAATATTGTCTTTGTGATGGTTTTTTTAAAAGCTCGGACACCCTTCCGTCTGCCAATATTGTTATTGTGGTGGGTCTTTTAAAAGCTCGGACCGCCTTCCGTCTGAAAATATTGTCTTTGTGGTGTGGCTTTTAAAAGCTCGGACCGCCTTCCGTCTGCAAGTATTGTCTTTTTGGTGGGTCTTTTAAAAGCTCGGACCGCCTTCCGTCTGCAAATATTGTCTTTATGGTCGGTCTCTTAAAAGCTCGGACCGCCTTCCGTCTCAAAATCTTGTCTTTGTGGTGGGTCTCTTAAAAGCTCGGACCGCCTTCCGTCCGCAAATATTGTATTTGTGGTGGGTTTTTTAAAAGCTCGTACCGCCTTCCGTCTGCAAATATTGTATTTGTGGTGGGTTTTTTAAAAGCTAGGACCGCCTTCCGTCTGCAAATATTGTCTTTGTGGTGGGTTTTTTAAAAGCTCGGACCGCCTTCCGTCTGCAAATTTTGTCTTTGTCGTAGGTCTTTTAAAAGCTCGGACCGCCTTCCGTCTGCAAATATTTTCCTTGTGGTGGGTTTTTAAAAGCTCGGACCGCCTTCTGTCTGAAAATATTGTCTATGTGGTGGGTCTTTTAAAAGCTCGGACCGCCTTCTGTCTGCAAATATTGTCCTTTTGGTAGCTCTTTTAAAAGCTCGGACCGCCTTCTGTCTGCAAATATTGTCTTTGTGGTGGGTCTTTTAAAAGCTCGGACCGCCTTCCGTCTTCAAGTATTGTCTTTTTGGTGGGTCTTTAAAGGCTCGGACCGCTTTCTGTTTGCAAATATTGTATTTGTGGTGTTTTCTTTTAAAGCTCGTACCGCCTTACGTCTGCAAATATTGTCTATGTGGTGGGTTTTTTAAAAGCTCGGGCCGCCTTCCGTCTGCAAATATTGTCTTTGTCGTGGGTCTTTTAAAAGCTCGGACCGCCTTCCGTCTGCAAATATTGTCTTTGTGGTCGGTTTTTAAAAGCTCGGACCGCCTTCTGTCTGAAAATATTGTCTATGTGGTGGGTTATTTAAAAGCTCAGACCGCTTTCCGTCTGCAAATATTGTCTTTGTGGTGGGACTTGTAAAACCTCGGACCGCCTTCCGTCTGCAAATATTGTATTTGTGGTGGGTCTTTTAAAAGCTCGGACCGCCTTTCGTCTGCAAATATTGTCTTTATGGTGGGTCTTTTAAAAGCTCGGACCGCCTTCTGTCTGCAAATATTGTCTTTGTGGTGGGTCTTTTAAAAGCTAGGGCCGCCTTCCGTCTGCAAATATTGTATTTGTGGTGGGTCTTTTAAAAACTCGGACCGCCTTCCGTCTGCAAATATTGTATTTGTGGTAGGTTTTTTAAAAGCTATGGCCGCCTTCCGTCTGCAAATATTGTATTTATGGTGGGTCTTTTAAAAACTCGGACTGCCTTCCGTCTGCAAATATTGTATTTGTGATGGGTTTTTTAAAAGCTCGGACCGCCTTACATCTGCAAATATTGTCTTTGTGGTGTTTTTTTTAAAAGCTCGGACCGCCTTCCGTCTGCAAATATTGTTATTGTGGTGGGTCTTTTAAAAGCTCGGACCGCCTTCCGTCTGAAAATATTGTATTTATGGTGGGACTTGTAAAAGCTCGGACCGCTTTCCGTCTGCAAATATTGTATTTGTGGTGGGTCTTTTAAAAGCTCGGACCGCCTTCCGTCTGCAAATATTGTCTTTATGGTGGGTCTTTTAAAAGCTCGGACCGCCTTCTGTCTGCAAATATTGTCTTTATGGTCGGTCTCTTAAAAGCTCGGACCGCCTTCCGTCTCAAAATCTTGTCTTTGTGGTGGGTCTCTTTAAAGCTCGGACCGCCTTCCGTCCGCAAATATTGTATTTGTGGTGGTTTTTTTAAAAGCTCGTACCGCCTTCCGTCTGCAAATATTATCTTTGTGGTGGGTTTTTTAAAAGATCGGACCGCCTTCCGTCTGCAAATATTGTCTTTGTCGTGGGTCTTTTAAAAGCTCGGACCGCCTTCCGTCTGCAAATATTTTCCTTGTGGTGGGTTTTTAAAAGCTCGGACCGCAATCTGTCTGGAAATATTGTCTATGTGGATGGTTATTTAAAAGCTCGGACCGCCCTCCGTCTGCAAATATTGTCTTTTTGGTGGGTCTTTTAAAAGCTCGGACCGCCTTCTGTCTGCAAATATTGTCTTTGCTATGGGTCTTTTAAAAGCTCGGACCGCTTTCCGTCTGCAAATATTGTCTTTGTGATGGGTTTTTAAAGGTTCGGACCGCCTTCTGTCTGAAAACATTGTCTTTGTGGTGGGTCTTTTAAAAGCTCGGGCCGCCTTCCGTCTGCAAATATTGTATTTGTGGTGGGTCTTTTAAAAGCTCGGACCGCCTTCTGTCTGCAAATATTGTCTTTTTGGTAGCTCTTTTAAAAGCTCGGCCCGCCTTCCGTCTGCAAATATTGTCTTTTTTATGGGTCTTTTAAAAGCTCCGACCGCCTTTCGTCTGCAAATATTGTCTTTATGGTGGGTCTTTTAAAAGCTCGGACCGCCTTCCGTCTGCAAATATTGTATTTGTGGTGGGTTTTTTAAAAGCTCGGACCGCCTTCCGTCTGCAAATATTGTCTTTGTGGTGGGTTTTTTAAAAGCTCGGACCGCCTTCCGTCTGCAAATATTGTCTTTGTTGTGGGTCTTTTAAAAGCTCGGACCGCCTTTCGTCTGCAAATATTGTCTTTGTGGTGGGTTTTTAAAAGCTCGGACCGGCTTCTGTCGGAAAATATTGTCTATGTGGTGGGTTATTTAAAAGCTCGGACCGCTTTCCGTCTGCAAATATTGTCTTTTTGGTTCGTCTTTTAAAAGCTCGGACCGCCTTCCGTCTGAAAATATTGTCTTTGCGGTGGGTCTTTTCAAAGCTCGGACCGCTTTTGGTCTTAAAATATTGTCTTTGCGGTGGGTCTTTTAAAAGCTCGGACCGCTTTCCGTCTGCGAATATTGTCTTTGTGGTGGGTTTTTAAAGGCTCGGACCGCCTTCTGTCTGAAAATATTGTCTTTATGGGTGGTCTTTTAAAAGCTCGGACCGCCTTCTGTCTGCAAATATTGTCTTTGTGGTGGGTCTTTTAAAAGCTCGGACCGCCTTCCGTCTGCAAGTATTGTCTTTTTGGTGGGTCTTTTAAAAGCTCGGACCGCCTTCCGTCTGCTAATATTGTCTTTATGGTGGGTCTTTTAAAAGCTCGGACCGCCTTCCGTCTGTAAATATTTTCTTTGTTGTGGGTCTCTTAAAAGCTCGGACCGCCTTCCGTCTGCAAATATTGTCTTTGTGGTGGGTTTTTTAAAAGCTCGGACCGCCTTTCGTCTGCAAATATTGTCTTTGTCGTGGGTCTTTTAAAAGCTCTGACCGCCTTCCGTCTGCAAATATTTTCTTTGTGGTGGGTTTTTAAAAGCTCGGACCGCCCTCCGTCTGCAAATATTGTCTTTTTGGTGGGTCTTTTAAAAGCTCGGACCGCCTTCCGTCTGAAAATATTGTCTTTGCGGTGGGTCTTTTAAAAGCTCGGACACCTTTCCGTCTGCAAATATTGTATTTGTGGTGGGTTTTTTAAAAGCTCGGACCGCCTTACGTCTGCAAATATTGTCTTTGTGGTGGTTTTTTTAAAAGCTCGGACCGCCTTCCGTCTGCCAATATTGTTATTGTGGTGGGTCTTTTAAAAGCTCGGACCGCCTTCCGTCTGAAAATATTGTCTTTGTGGTGGGACTTGTAAAAGCTCGGACCGCTTTCCGTCTGCAAATATTGTATTTGTGGTGGGTCTTTTAAAAGCTCGGACCGCCTTTCGTCTGCAAATATTGTCTTTATGGTGGGTCTTTTAAAAGCTCGGACCGCCTTCTGTCTGCAAATATTGTCTTTGTGGTGGGTCTTTTAAAAGCTAGGACCGCTTTCCGTCTGATATATTGTATTTGTGGTGGGTCTTTTAAAAGCTCGGACCGCCTTCCGTCTGCAAATATTGTATTTGTGGTAGGTTTTTTAAAAGCTATGGCCGCCTTCCGTCTGCAAATATTGTATTTATGGTGGGTCTTTTAAAAACTCGGACTGCCTTCCGTCTGCAAATATTGTATTTGTGATGGGTTTTTTAAAAGCTCCGACCGCCTTTCATCTGCAAATATTGTCTTTGTGGTGTTTTTTTTAAAAGCTCGGACCGCCTTCCGTCTGCAAATATTGTTATTGTGGTGGGTCTTTTAAAAGCTCGGACCGCCTTCCGGCTTAAAATATTGTATTTATGGTGGGACTTGTAAAAGCTCGGACCGCTTTCCGTCTGCAAATATTGTATTTGTGGTGGGTCTTTTAAAAGCTCGGACCGCCTTCCGTCTGCAAATATTGTCTTTATGGTGGGTCTTTTAAAAGCTCGGACCGCCTTCTGTCTGCAAATATTGTCTTTGTGGTGTGGCTTTTAAAAGCTCGGACCGCCTTCCGTCTGCAAGTATTGTCTTTTTGGTGGGTCTTTTAAAAGCTCGGACTGCCTTCCGTCTGCAAATATTGTCTTTATGGTCGGTCTCTTAAAAGCTCGGACCGCCTTCCGTCTCAAAATCTTGTCTTTGTGGTGGGTCTCTTAAAAGCTCGGACCGCCTTCCGTCTGAAAATATTGTCTTTGCGGTGGGTCTTTTCAAAGCTCGGACCGCTTTTGGTCTGAAAATATTGTCTTTGCGGTGGGTCTTTTAAAAGCTCGGACCGCTTTCCGTCTGCGAATATTGTCTTTGTGGTGGGTTTTTAAAGGCTCGGACCGCCTTCTGTCTGAAAATATTGTCTTTATGGGTGGTCTTTTAAAAGCTCGGACCGCCTTCTGTCTGCAAATATTGTCTTTGTGGTGGGTCTTTTAAAAGCTCGGACCGCCTTCCGTCTGCAAGTATTGTCTTTGCGGTGGGTCTTTTAAAAGCTCGGACCGCATTCTGTCTGCGAATATTGTCTTTTTGGTGGGTTTTTAAAGGCTCGGACCGCCTTCTGTCTGAAAATATTGTCTTTATGGGTGGTCTTTTAAAAGCTCGGACCGCCTTCCGTCTGCAAATATTGTCTTTATGGTCGGTCTCTTAAAAGCTCGGACCGCCTTCCGTCTCAAAATCTTGTCTTTGTGGTGGGTCTCTTAAAAGCTCGGACCGCCTTCCGTCCGCAAATATTGTATTTGTGGTGGGTTTTTTAAAAGCTCGGACCGCCTTCCGTCTGCAAATATTATCTTTGTGGTGGGTTTTTTAAAAGATCGGACCGCCTTCCGTCTGCAAATATTTTCCTTGTGGTGGGTTTTTAAAAGCTCGGACCGCCTTCTGTCTGCAAATATTGTCTATGTGGTGGGTTATTTACAAGCTCGGACCGCCTTCCGTCTGCAAATATTGTCTTTTTGGTTGGTCTTTTAAAAGCTCGGACCGCCTCCCGTCTGAAAATATTGTCTTTGCTATGGGTCTCTTAAAAGCTCGGACCGCTTTCCGTCTGCAAATATTGTCTTTGTGGTGGGTTTTTGAAGGCTCGGACCGCCTTCTGTCTGAAAATATTGTCTTTGTGGTGGGTCTTTTAAAAGCTCGGCCCGCCTTCCGTCTGCAAATATTGTCTTTTTTATGGGTCTTTTAAAAGCTCCGACCGCCTTTCGTCTGCAAATATTGTCTTTATGGTGGGTCTTTTAAAAGCTCGGACCGCCTTCCGTCTGCAAATATTGTATTTGTGGTGAGTTTTTTAAAAGCTCGGACCACCTTACGTCTGCAAATATTGTCTTTGTGGTGGGTTTTTTAAAAGCTCGGACCGCCTTCCGTCTGCAAATATTGTCTTTGTCGTGGGTCTTTTAAAAGCTCGGACCGCCTTCCGTCTGCAAATATTGTCTTTGTGGTGGGTTTTTAAAAGCTCGGCCGCCTTCTGTCGGAAAATATTGTCTATGTGGTGGGTTATTTAAAAGCTCGGACCGCTTTCCGTCTGCAAATATTGTCTTTTTGGTGGGTCTTTTAAAAGCTCGGACCGCCTTCCGTCTGAAAATATTGTCTTTGCGGTGGGTCTTTTCAAAGCTCGGACCGCTTTTGGTCTTAAAATATTGTCTTTGCAGTGGGTCTTTTAAAAGCTCGGACCGCTTTCCGTCTGCGAATATTGTCTTTGTGGTGGGTTTTTAAAGGCTCGGGCCGCCTTCTGTCTGAAAATATTGTCTTAGTGGTGGGTCTTTTAAAAGCTCGGACCGCCTTCCGTCTGCAAATATTGTATTTGTGGTGGGTCTTTTAAAAACTAGGACCGCCTTCCGTCTGCAAATATCGTATTTGTGGTGGGTTTTTTAAAAGCTCGGACCGCCTTACGTCTGCAAATCTTGTCTTTGTGGTGGGTTTTTTAAATGCTCGGACCCCCTTCCGTCAGCAAATATTGTTATTGTGGTGGGTCTTTTAAAAGCTCGGACCGCCTTCCGTCTGAAAATATTGTCTTTGAGGTGGGACTTGTAAAACCTCGGACCGCCTTCCGTCTGCAAATATTGTATTTGTGGTGGGTCTTTTAAAAGCTCGGACCGCCTTCCGTCTGCAAATATTGTCTTTATGGTGGGTCTTTTAAAAGCTCGGACCGCCTTCTGTCTGCAAATATTGTCTTTGTGGTGGGTCTTTTAAAAGCTCGGACCGCTTTCCGTCTGCAAGTATTGTCTTTTTGGTGGGTCTTTTAAAAGCTCGGACCGCCTTCTGTCTGAAAATATTGTCTATGTGGTGGGTTATTTAAAAGCTCGGACCGCTCTCCGTCTGCAAATATTGTCTTTTTGGTGGGTCTTTAAAAAGCTCGGACCGCCTTCCGTCTGAAAATATTGTCTTTGCGGTGGGTCTTTTAAAAGCTCGGACCGCTTTCCGTCTGCAAATATTGTCTTTGTGGTGGGTTTTTAAAGGCTCGGAGCGCCTTCTGTCTGAAAATATTGTCTTTGTAGTGGGTCTTTTAAAAACTCGGACCGCCTTCCGTCTGAAAATATTGTATTTGTGGTGGGTTTTTTAAAAGCTCGGACCGCCTTACGTCTGCAAATATTGTCTTTGTGGTGGGTTTTTTAAAAGCTCGGACCGCCTTCCGTCTGCAAATATTGTTATTGTGGTGGGTCTTTTAAAAGCTCGGACCGCCTTCCGTCTGCAAGTATTGTCTTTGTGGTGGGACTTGTAAAAGCTCGGACCGCCTTCCGTCTGCAAATATTGTATTTGTGGTGGGTCTTTTAAAAGCTCGGACCGCCTTCCGTCTGCAAATATTGTCTTCATGGTTGGTCTTTTAAAAGCTCAGACCGCCTTTTGTCTGCAAATATTGTCTTTGTGGTGGGTCTTTTAAAAGCTCGGACCGCCTTCCGTCTGCAAGTACTGTCTTTTTGGTGGGTCTTTTAAAAGCTCGGACCGCTTTTCGTCTGCAAATATTGTCTTTGTGGTGGGTTTTTAAAAGCTCGGACCGCCTTCTGTCTGCAAATATTGTCTTTGTGGTGGGTTTTTTAAAAGCTCGGACCGCCTTCCGTCTGCAAATATTGTCTTTGTGGTGGGTTTTTTAAAAGCTCGGACCGCCTTCCGTCTGCAAATATTGTCTTTGTCGTGGGTTTTTTAAAAGCTCGGACCGCCTTCCGTCTGCAAATATTTTCTTTGTGGTGGGTTTTTAAAAGCTCGGACCGCCTTTAGTCTGAAAATATTGTCTATGTGGTGGGTTATTTTAAAGCTCGGACCGCCTTCCGTCTGAAAATATTGTCTTTGTGGTGGGACTTGTAAAAGCTCGGACCGCCTTCCGTCTGCAAATATTGTATTTGTGGTGGGTCTTTTAAAAGCTCGGACCGCCTTCCGTCTGCAAATATTGTCTTTGTGGTGGGTCTTTTAAAAGCTCGGACCGCCTTCCGTCTGCAAGTACTGTCTTTTTAGGTGGGTCTTTTAAAAGCTAGGACCGCTTTTCGTCTGCAAATATTGTCTTTGTGGTGGGTCTTTTAAAAGCTCGGACCGCCTTCTGTCTGAAAATATTGTCTTTGTGGTGGGTCTTTTAAAAGCTAAGGCCGCCTTTCGTCTGCAAATATTGTATTTGTGGTGGGTCTTTTAAAAACTCGGACCGCCTTCCGTCTGCAAATATTGTATTTGTGGTGGTTATTTAAAAGCTCGGACCGCCTTACGTCTGCAAATATTGTCTTTTTGGTGGGTGTTTTAAAGCTCGGACCGCCTTACGCCGAAAATATTGTCTTTGTGGTGGGTTATTTAAAAGCTCGGACCGCCTTCCGTCTGAAAATATTGTCTTTGTGGTGGGTCTTTTAAAAGCTCGGACCGCCTTCCGTCTCAAAATATTGTCTTTATGGTCGGTCTTTTAAAAGCTCGGACGCCTTCCGTCTCAAAATATTGTCTTTGTTGTGGGTCTCTTAAAAGCTCGGACCGCCTTACGTCCGCAAATACTGTATTCGTGGTGGGTTTTTTAAAAGCTCGGACCGCCTTCCGTCTGCAAATATTGTCTTTGTGGTGGGTTTTTTAAAAGATCGGACCGCCTTCCTTCTGCAAATATTGTCTTTGTCGTGGGTCTTTTAAAAGCTCGGACCGCCTTCCGTCTGCAAATATTTTGTTGTGGTGGGTTTTTAAAAGCTCGGACCGCCTTCTGTCTGAAAATATTGTCTATGTGGTGGGTTATTTAAAAGCTCGGACTGCCCTCCGTCTGCAAATATTGTCTTTTTGGTGGGTCTTTTAAAAGCTCGGACCGCCTTCCGTCTGAAAATATTGTCTTTGCGGTGGGTCTTTTAAAAGCTCGGACCGCTTTCCGTCTGCAAATATTGTCTTTGTGGTTGGTTTTTAAAGGCTCGGACCGCCTTCCGTCTGCAAATATTGTCTTTTTCGTGGGTCTTTTAAAAGCTCGGACCGCCTTCCGTCTGCAAATATTTTCTTTGTGGTGTATTTTTAAAAGCTCGGACCGCCTTCGGTCTGAAAATATTGTCTATGTGGTGGGTTATTTAAAAGCTCGGACCGCCCTCCGTCTGCAAATATTGTCTTTTTGGTGGGTCTTTTAAAAGCTCGGACCGCCTTCCGTCTGAAAATATTGTCTTTGCGGTGGGTCTTTTAAAAGCTCGGGCCGCTTTCCGTCTGAAATATTGTCTTTGTGGTGGGTTTTTAAAGGCTCGGACCGCCCTCTGTCTTAAAATATTGTCTTTGTGGTGGGTCTTTTAAAAGCTAGGACCGCCTTCCGTCTGCAAATATTGTATTTGTGGTGGGTCTTTTAAGAACTCGGACCGCTTTCCGTCTGCAAATATTGTATTTGTGGTTGGTTTTTTAAAAGCTAGGGCCGCCTTCCGTCTGCAAATATTGAATTTATGGTGGGTCTTTTAAAAACTCGGACCGCCTTCCGTCTGCAAATATTGTATTTGTGATGGGTTTTTTAAAAGCTCGGACCGCCTTACGTCTGCAAATATTGTCTGTGTTGTGGTTTTTTTAAAAGCTCGGACCGCCTTCCGTCTGCAAATATTGTTATTGTGGTGGGTCTTTTAAAAGCTCGGACCGCCTTCCGTCTGAAAATATTGTATTTGTGGTGGGACTTGTAAAAGCTCGGACCGCCTTCCGTCTGCAAATATTGTATTTGTGGTGGGTCTTTTAAAAGCTCGGACCGCCTTCCGTCTGCAAATATTGTCTTTATGGTGGGTCTTTTAAAAGCTCGGACCGCCTTCTGTCTGCAATATTGTCTTTGTGGTGGGTCTTTTAAAAGCTCGGACCGCCTTCCGTCTGCAAGTATTGTCTTTTTGGTGGGTCTGTTAAAAGCTCGGACCGCCTTCCGTCTGCAAATATTGTCTTTATGGTGGGTCTCTTAAAAGCTCGGACCGACTTCCGTCTCAAAATCTTGTCTTTGTGGTGGGTCTCTTAAAAGCTCGGACCGCCTTCCGTCCGCAAATATTGTATTTGTGGTGGGTTTTTTAAAAGCTCGGACCGCCTTCCGTCTGCAAATATTATCTTTGTGGTGGTTTTTTTAAAAGATCGGACCGCCTTCCGTCTGCAAATATTGTCTTTGTCGTGGGTCTTCTAAAAACTCGGACCGCCTTCCGTCTGCAAATATTTTCTTTGTGGTGTATTTTTAAAAGCTCGGACCGCCTTCGGTCTGAAAATATTGTCTATGTGGTGGGTTATTTAAAAGCTCGGACCGCCCTCCGTCTGCAAATATTGTCTTTTTGGTGGGTCTTTTAAAAGCTCGGACCGCCTTCCGTCTGAAAATATTGTCTTTGCGGTGGGTCTTTTAAAAGCTCGGGCCGCTTTCCGTCTGAAATATTGTCTTTGTGGTGGGTTTTTAAAGGCTCGGACCGCCCTCTGTCTTAAAATATTGTCTTTGTGGTGGGTCTTTTAAAAGCTAGGACCGCCTTCCGTCTGCAAATATTGTATTTGTGGTGGGTCTTTTAAAAACTCGGACCGCTTTCCGTCTGCAAATATTGTATTTGTGGTTGGTTTTTTAAAAGCTAGGGCCGCCTTCCGTCTGCAAATATTGAATTTATGGTGGGTCTTTTAAAAACTCGGACCGCCTTCCGTCTGCAAATATTGTATTTGTGATGGGTTTTTTAAAAGCTCGGACCGCCTTACGTCTGCAAATATTGTCTGTGTTGTGGTTTTTTTAAAAGCTCGGACCGCCTTCCGTCTGCAAATATTGTTATTGTGGTGGGTCTTTTAAAAGCTCGGACCGCCTTCCGTCTGAAAATATTGTATTTGTGGTGGGACTTGTAAAAGCTCGGACCGCCTTCCGTCTGCAAATATTGTATTTGTGGTGGGTCTTTTAAAAGCTCGGACCGCCTTCCGTCTGCAAATATTGTCTTTATGGTGGGTCTTTTAAAAGCTCGGACCGCCTTCTGTCTGCAATATTGTCTTTGTGGTGGGTCTTTTAAAAGCTCGGACCGCCTTCCGTCTGCAAGTATTGTCTTTTTGGTGGGTCTGTTAAAAGCTCGGACCGCCTTCCGTCTGCAAATATTGTCTTTATGGTGGGTCTCTTAAAAGCTCGGACCGACTTCCGTCTCAAAATCTTGTCTTTGTGGTGGGTCTCTTAAAAGCTCGGACCGCCTTCCGTCCGCAAATATTGTATTTGTGGTGGGTTTTTTAAAAGCTCGGACCGCCTTCCGTCTGCAAATATTATCTTTGTGGTGGTTTTTTTAAAAGATCGGACCGCCTTCCGTCTGCAAATATTGTCTTTGTCGTGGGTCTTCTAAAAACTCGGACCGCCTTCCGTCTGCAAATATTTTCCTTGTGGTGGGTTTTTAAAAGCTCGGACCGCCTTCTGTCTGCAAATATTGTCTATGTGGTGGGTTATTTAAAAGCTCGGACCGCCTTCCGTCTGCAAATATTGTCTTTTTGGTGGGTCTTTTAAAAGCTCGTACCGCCTTCCGTCTGAAAATATTGTCTTTGCTGTGAGTCTTTTAAAAGCTCAGACCGCTTTCCGTCTGCAAATATTGTGTTTGTGGTGGGTTTTTAAAGGCTCGGACCGCCTTCTGTCTGAAAATATTGTCTTTGTGGTAGGTCTTTTAAAAGCTAGGGCCGCCTTCCGTCTGCAAATATTGTATTTGTGGTGGGTCTTTTAAAAGCTCAGACCGCATTCTGTCTGCGAATATTGTCTTTTTGGTAGCTCTTTTAAAAGCTCGGCCCGCCTTCCGTCTGCAAATATTGTCTTTTTGGTGGGTCTTTTAAAAGCTCCGACCGGCTTTTCGTCTGCAAATATTGTCTTTATAGTGGGTCTTTTAAAAGCTCGGACCGCATTCCCTCTGCAAATATTGTATTTGTGGTGGGTTTTTTAAAAGCTCGGACCGCATACGTCTGCAAATATTGTCTTTGTGGTGGGTTTTTTAAAAGCTCGGACCGCCTTCCGTCTGCAAATATTGTCTTTGTCGTGGGTCTTTTAAAAGCTCGGACCGCCTTCCGTCTGCAAATATTGTCTTTGTGGTGGGTTTTTAAAAGCTCGGACCGCCTTCTGTCGGAAAATATTGTCTGTGTGGTGGATTATTTAAAAGCTCGGACCGCCCTCCGTCTGCAAATATTGTCTTTTTGGTGGGTTTTTAAATGCTCGGAACGCCTTCTGTCTGAAAATATTGTCTTTGCGGTGGGTCTTTTAAAAGCTCGGACCGCTTTCCCTCTACAAATATTGTCTTTGTGGTGGGTTTTTAAAGGCTCGGACCGCCTTCTGTCTGAAAATATTGTCTTTGTGGTGGGTCTTTTAAAAGCTAGGGCCGCCTTCCGTCTGCAAATATTGTATTTGTGATGGGTCTTTTAAAAACTCGGACCGCCTTCCGTCTGCAAATATTGTATTTGTGGTGGGTTTTTTAAAAGCTCGGACCGTCTTACGTCTGCAAATATTGTCTTTGTGGTGGGTCTTTTAAAAGCTCGGACCGCCTTCCGTCTGAAAATATTGTCTTTGTGGGGGTCTTTTAAAAGCTCGGACCGCCTTCCGTCTGCAAATATTGTCTTTATGGTGGGTCTTTTAAAAGCTCGGATCGCCTTCTGTCTGCAAATATTGTCTTTGTGGTGGGTCTTTTAAAAGCTCGGACCGCCTTCCGTCTGCAAATATTGTCTTTATGGTGGGTCTTTTAAAAGCTCGGACCGCCTTCCGTCTGCAAATATTGTCTTTGTGGTGGGTCTTTTAAAAGCTCGGACCGCATTCCGTCTGCAAATATTGTCTTTGTGGTGGGTCTTTTAAAAGCTCGGACCACCTTCCGTCTGCAAATATAGTCTTTGTGGTGGGTCTTTTAAAAGCTCGGACCGCCTTCCGTCTGCAAATATTGTCTTTGTGGTGGGTCTTTTAAAAGCTCGGACCGCCTTCCGTCTGCAAATATTGTATTTGTGGTGGGTCTTTTAAAAGCTCGGACCGCCTTCCGTCTGCAAATATTGTCTTTATGGTGGGTCTTTTAAAAGCTCGGACCGCCTTCCGTCTGCAAATATTGTCTTTGTGGTGGGTCTTTTAAAAGCTCGGACTGCCTTCCGTCTGCAAATATTGTATTTGTGGTGTGTCTTTTAAAAGCTCGGACTGCCTTCCGTCTGCAAATACTGGCCAGAAACCAGTGTTTAGTTAGTATTTTATTTACTTTCTTTTACTGGAGATTAGGCAGAAGGCGAGGTGAGGATTTCGATGGAAAGAGCTGGATTCGAATTCGGCACACGCAGTCCGTGTCGTTAACCAGTTAGCCACCGTGCCAGTGTTTCCTTACTATACTTAACAGAAAGTAAACCCAGTAAAAAGACATTTCTAATATAAGAGTTTATATAAATCGCATAGTCAAACATTAAATGTGCTTTCGGGTTCGAGTCTATTTTTGTATTTTGTTGTATCTACCTCATTTAATTTTTAAATTGTGATCATTTTATAACTTCAATGCTTTCTTTTATAGAAACTCGCTCTACATTAATTAAAAACGGACTATTCCATTAAAGACTGTAGAAAAGGGTATTAGTTAGCGACTAAAGATTTATTTTAGCGCATATTACGAGTTCTTTAAATGATTGAAATATTTTTTTAATTATTAAGGTATGTATAGTTGTGTTTGTAGTTATATCTTCATTAGTATTTGTATAAAGTCGAATCGCTAATTATGTTGTAGTATATTTCTTTATATATGTGTGAATCTTCAGCACATGTACACAGGTAAGAACTTCTGCATTTCTTAAATATCTCTTCCCGATCCAATTATTGCGTATTACGATGAGAATTACATAAAATGAAGAGACTTACTTGGTATGTCCATTCTATCGTCTCTTGATGGTGCTTGTAATTGGTTGTTCTGGGAAATCTGTTTGGCTAGATTATCGTCAATTACAAGTTACTAACATGGACGAGTATAATGCTGACGTTTGGTGCCTTATTTATGTATTCAAATATCGCCCAGTCATAGAGAGAAAGGAATAACTATGTTATTTATGTTATTATCTATATTATCTAGCATTATCTATATTTTCTATATCATCTATATTCTCTATATTATCTATTATAATATATATATATATATATATATATATATATATATATATATTATTCATTATGATCTATTATTATCTATGATGTTATAAGTGTTACTACAGTTTTAAACGCCGGTGACATGATAAACTTTTTTTTTTAATATCAAAGTTCATCATTTCAACAGCGTTTCAAACTGTAGTAACACTTATTATTGCACACGCGCCCTCAAGTGCGCTTCACTACCGATATCGGACATAAAAATACAGTTTTTTCGATAACACCGGAAGATCGTCGATCTTCGGCTACGCCGTAAGACTTCGACCATAAAAACAGAAATGAAGTTAATATTGTCTGTATTACCATGAATAATGTTTTTTTAACCGAAAATTTGGATTAAAAATAATGATTTAATAAATATTTCATTTATTTGACAAAATCTCGGGTTATGTTGTCTGGTTCTAAAATGTTAAAGTCTATTATCTCTATCAACTCATATGACTGACTTCTCGCAGCCTGGACCCTCGCCCAGCGTTCTTAGTAGCCACGGCTACTACTTTTCCTTATCAACCCATCATGTCAACCCAATATTTCGATGTACTTGCATGACATTTGTCTTAAAATCACCACCATGAGGAAGTCTTAAAATAAAGACGAAACGTTGATGAATATATAAAAACTATCACTTGTTTTTTTTCTTTTTTATTTCCCATATTATCTATTATTATCTATTATTATATATATTATTTATTATTATCTATTATTATATATTATATATCTATTACTTATTATTATCTAGTATTATCTATATTATTTACTATTATCTATTATTATGTATTATTATCTATCAATATGTATTGTTATCTATTATTATGTATTAGTATCTATCATTATGTATTATTATCTATTATTATGTATTGTTATCTATTATGACGTATTATTATCTATTATTATGTATTATTTATTATTATCATCTATAGTATCTATTATTATCTATTATCATCTATTATTATATATTATTATCTATTATTATCTATTATTATTTATTATATATATATATTACTTATTATTATCTAGTATTATCTATATTATTTATTATTATCTATCATTATGTATTGTTATCTGTTATTATGTATTATCTATTATTATCATCTATATTATTTATTATTATTATTATCTATTATCATGTATTATTATCTATATTATCTATTATTATTATTATCTATTATTATCTAGATTATGTTGCTACAGTTTAATGTAGATCCTCTTTCAATGCTTCAATCCGGAAACTGACTTAAAATTTAATCTAATTTTGCCAATGGCGTCACGTGACTCACCGGTTCCTCTGTACCTAATCTTCCGCACACGTTATTCTCATACATGTCAAATTGTACCTTATTGTATTTACTATCCCAGATCTATCCAGGCTCACTTTTAATATAACACAGGCGGGCTAAATGGCATTTGTAATTCAGGCCATTGTCATGTCCTATTACACGTCTTGCCCACAGCTGTCGCCCTTAATAACTACTTTCTAACACAGTTTCTTCGTTGATACCAACTTTGCAATGTTTAAACGCATATATCAACTTGGTTAAAAGCCAACGCATAAAAGAACCACATTCTAAATTAAATACCTTCTTGTAATGTTGACTGCGAACACTTCGCCATCGATTAACGTCTGTAATCTTTTCAAAGCGTTTCCGATCTGAAAAACCGCATTAATCACATTTTTGAAAAAAATTATATGAAAACAGTTTTCCTGAGATAACGAAATATGTTAGAAACTTAAATCACATTATAGTATACTAAAATACATCGATTACTGGTTGATTAAAGTTTCTGCTATGGAAATAACGTTATTTGATTGATTAACTATATATTCCAAACATAAAGGTCACTACATAGACAGAATAAGGAAAAAGTATCGACCGTAAGACTATTGCAAATTCGTCCTATTTATGTCTTTTTCGTGTACAAATATTGACTCTGTGCTGTTTGGATGTTATTTTCTTCGACTTTTTTAAAAATCATTCGTTTATAATTACTACGTAGATTATTTTTAGAGAGCGCGACTGTATTTTTCCTGATAAGCCTCGTTATAAAATGAATATATTTACCTTTGTTAAATATTAAAACAGTAGTTCACGTAAAAAAGGTAAATAGTGGTTTCGGTTTTATACCTATAAATGTACGCAAAATAATACTTTGGAGGCCAATACGATATTAATAAGAATAATATAAGGATGTATTTTGCTAAGCATAATCCATATATTTGTAAGTTATGAATTTAATATTTCCAATATTTTAGACCCCTCTGAATACTGGCAAATTTTCAGTGTTTAGATCACTATGCATGAATTGACCATTTAAGAAGAATGTGTCTGACGTGGACATAATCCGATCACAACAGGAAGCGGATTAAAGTTGGTAACATCGCGCCATTCGGTATTAACCGATATCTACTATTTTCCTCATTGGAGGATACATCAAATATAGATCTAGTCTTCGTTTGTTACTTATTTTTTTTTATTATTACATGAAATTAATTGTATTCATACGAGTTGGTTTACGTAATGCAATATGCAGACATAATAGGGAAAAGCCTATGATAAGTCCACATCGCAAGTAACGATCTCTTTCTGATTTATCATTCGTCATATAAATGTTCTTGTTAAAACTGTATACATATTCTAAGTTGAAGTATTTCATAGTGTTATTTTCGATCAGTTATTCGGTAAAAAATAAAATATATAATGCCTCAGAACTCTATTCATTTAAGACACATCGTAGTTGGTGACAATGTGACCCACCTAATTACCATTGGAGCGGGCGTCGAGTTTACTAGATATTATTCTTTCTAGAATGAATCTTTTTTCTTGTTTTAAAAAGCCATTTTTATTTGTAGTAATTTAAAAGAACCTCAAAAGAAAAAGGTATATCCCTGAATTCAAACGAAACACTAAATACCGAATATAAGCATAACCGCACATACAATATTTTACACTATGTAATAAATTAAAACAGATGCTTCAGGCTGTTTACTAACCCGATTTATGCAGTAATCGCCAACAAAAATAGAAAGATTAACAACTTAAGTAAAGATTTTGTTAATAATATATTTTTTGGATCAAAAATAAAATTTTTGAAGTTGACCATTGTGTTATTATTTTCTTCTCAAAATACCTGAAAAATTAAACAATTTCTTACATTACTCATTAAAATTATTAAATCCTGAAAATAACTAATTTTACAAAAATATATTAAAAGAATCTGTTGTGAATGGAAGTAAATTTGTTTTTACATGTATAATTCTAGATTACGAAGAAACTGTTTAGGCATTAAGTATTCTTATTACAACTCGGTTCCATCATTTCCAAGACTGTTTCCATAGAATAAGACCAAATTCTTAAAGACGTTTTATCTCAATTTAAGTTATTAGTAACCGTTTTATATTAATCTCTTTCACTAGACGCATTACAATTATTTTAATAAAAGTGACATTTATTTAGTTTTTAACACATCCATGTTTACATAAAACATCACAGGTGTTGTGAAGTTTCTCATTCCAGTAATTTTGTCCCCCATCATTATAATCATTCAATGGCTACTTTTTAACGATGAAAGAATGAAGACATCTTTGACTGACCTACTGCTGCTGGTTGTCTTGCTGGACGAAACAGAACCGTCTTTGTTAATTGTAATTAATTAACACGTGCGATTATGATTATTATACCGACATTATGTTCTTTATTTGCCATTCAATCATCGTCAGTTGTAGTAAAGGAAAGCGAGATCAGTTTTCTCTAGATTATATTTTTAGACCTCATTTTTTTGAACAACATTAATTCATTTCTAATAGACTTCCGACGAAAACCTCTCCTCACTTCATCGAAGATGTAACGCGATGCGTATTTATTACTTCCGTCTCACCGTTGTCACATAGGTCAAATGTGATTTATCGAACTGACAATGCTATGTCGTTGGGTTGGCTCGAAGACACTGAATATGAAAACTACAGTCATCTTTGAATAATTAATAATGAACACATCTTACTAGTATATTGCTGAAAAGACATTATTGCAGAATCCTTTGCATATAATATTTGAAAACGCGTCTTTAATAAATAAATAGTATCCCTTATTTATTTTAAATTGCATAATTGTTGCTATGAATCAAATACGTTTACGTGCTATGAATAAAATAAGTTTACGTGCTATGAATAAAATAGGTTTGCGTGCTATTAAGAAAATACGTTTACGTGCTATGAATAAAACAAGTTTATGTGCTATGAATAAAATAAGTTTACGTGCTATTAAGAAAATTAGTTTACATGCTATGAATAAAATAAGTTTACGCGCTATGAATAAAATAAGTTTACATGCTATAAAGGAAATACGTTTACGTGCTATGAGTAAAACAAGTTTACATGTTATGAATAAAATACGTATACGTGCTATGAATAAAATAAGTTTACGTGCTATTAAGAAAATAAGTTTACGTGCTATGAATAAAATAAGTGTACGTGCTATGAATAAAATAATTTTACGTGCTATGAATAACATAAGTTTACGTGCTATGAATGAAACAAGTTTACGTGCTATAAAGAAAATACGTTTACGTGCTATGAATAAAATAAGTTTACATGCTATAAAGAAAATACGTTTACGTGCTATGAGTAAAACAAGTTTACATGTTATGAATAAAATACATATACATGCTATGAATAAAATAAGTTTACGTGCTATTAAGAAAGTAAGTTTACGTGCTATGAAAAAATAAGTGTACGTGCTATCAATAAAATAAGTTTACGTGCTATTAAGAAAATAAGTTTACGTGCTATGAATAAAACAAGTTTACGTTCTAGGAATAAAATAATTTTACGTGCTATAAATAATATAAGTTTACGTGCTATGAATGAAACAAGTTTACGTGCTATTAAGAAAATAAGTTTACGTGCTATGAATAAAACAAGTTTACGTTCTATGAATAAAATAAGTATACGTGCTATGAATAAAATAAGTTTACTTGCTATGAACGAAATAAGTTTACGTGCTATGAAGAAAACAAGTTTACGTGCTATGAATAAAATAAGTTTACGTGTTATTAAGAAAATAACTTTACGTGCTATGAATAAAACAAGTTTACGTGCTATGAATAAGATGAGTTTACGTGCTATGAATAAAATAAGTGTTCGTGCTATTAAGAAAATAAGTTTATGTGCTATGAACATTTAATAACAAACTTAAATATAGGAATTTTATTTAGTTACAAATCTAGAAAAATAGACGGTACTTGCATTACATCGAATTTAAAACTAAATTTAACCCGTATTGAGACAGATTATCTTTTGCTGTTTTTAATATATTCTTGTATTACTTTTAATTATTTGTATTTCCGGCGATGAATATTTCGCATAACTAATTAAATTCTACAACTTGTATTGGTTCTCTCAAAAGGTGTGTCATTAATTTATGAAAGAATTCATTAATTACGCAGCTATTATATCCAATTGGTTGTTCGATAAACATACAAAATGGAAAGCTAAATTGTACTTCAATATATTCTTTCTGGTTCTCCGAAGACGTAGTTTCCTTTACTAGCCTCACCTCTTCTCAGCTAAACATCTTGCCGCATACTAAGAGAGATACACGTACCCATATCGTTAATTCTCGTCATAATGATCTTTTTCCTCAATCATTAGTCGCTGACTGCCGTATGAACCTGGAAAATCTTTCTCCCGTAACAGCTATTATTCCAGGTATTTCGTTGAAAACTTCTGTACTATTTCGACTAAATCAATGTGATAAATTTCGAAAGGTGTACATACTAAAGCAACTCGATTAACATGGTTGAGTACATACGATTTTTAAAGGATGGAGTAATCGCATCCTAATGTAATATAGCGTACAGAAGAGAAGGCAGGTGTTCATGAAAGAAATCCCCAAATCATTAATTTTACGTTAAAATTATTTGATTGAAATCTATTTAACAAAATGATGAGCAAACGAAAAAATATGAAATGTGATCTCGGTTTTCATTTCGGAGGGTAATCTGGGAAATTGTTCTCTACATTCTCTGACATTGCTCTATCGATTTGGATGACGTACACGCTAATTGCTTTGTTTAAATCGTCAAATGTACATCGAGTTTCACTACAAGAAATAATCACTGATTTACAAATCAATGGACCATTAGATCACGCTTTGTCAACAAACATGGGAATGGGGTTGTTACCGAAGTGAGGGCGTGATATTGGCTTGCTGTATAGGCAGTGATCCCGTCCTGCTGTACAACATGTTAGATAGCAATATATATGTGTGTATATATATATATATATATATATATATAGAGAGAGAGAGAGAGAGAGAGAGAGAGAGAGAGAGAGTGAAAGAGAGATAGAGAGAGAAAAAAAGGTGCAGTATAAGTTCAGTATCAGTTCAGTTCCATTGAGAGAAAAGTAATTTAGGTAAAGGAGTAATGCTACCAACATTTGTAAAAGGTATTTTTCAACATTTCTTTATTATTTTGTTATTTTATAATCTTATATTTTTTAACTTTTATATAGCGTGTTTCAAACGTGGTGCGCTCTCGTCAGATATGTAAATTTATTTAAAGAAATGTCTTTTAATTTGAATGACTGTTGTTTTTTTAGGAAATGTGTTATTGTTTAGCGTTTCTGCGCATGTGTGGGTTTGTGGGAGGGGGCGTGTGTTTTCATATTTTTATATTTTTTCATTTTTATTTTTATTTATAATTATTTGTTTTGCTTCCTTTGAACTACATGTGTATTCACATCCATTTTGTATTCATGCATGCGCACACATATACATATACACCCGTGTGTCGCCAACATATTCTTTGCATGTGGGCGCCTACACGCACATGTACATATGTACATGTGTACGTGGGCTCCGTCCATATATGTGTACAAAATTAGACTAAATGTAGCCAATATTTGGACACGTTTTCCATAGTAATTATTTTCCAAAATCCATACTGATCGTTTAATTAGTTGAGGAATTAATCATGTACATACAAATATATAAACGTTTTCATCAGATATGTAAATCCATCTGAAGAGACATTTCTTCAAATGGATTCACATGTCTGATGAAAGTGGACCACCGCTTAAAACGCGTTATATAAAATGATAAAATTATAAAATAACAAAATAATAAATAAATGTTGAAAAAAACATTCTACAAATGTTGGTAGCCTTACTCCTTTACATATATACTTTTCTCTCGTTAGAACTGCACTAATACTGCACTACCCTTTCTCTCTCTCTCTCTCTCTCTCTCGCTCTCTCGCTCTCTCTCTATATATATTAATTTTTATATATATATATATATATATATAGTGTATATTTTCTCAATTTAAGCATTTCAGCTATTGTTTATATAAATACGTCAACACAGCTTCATAAGAGATGCTAGTCTTCATTTTGAAATACTATTTTCATATAATATTTTCATCGCGGGAAGGACAGATTGAATGGGCGCATCTTATCTTGTTAATTATTGAATTGGAACTTTTCAAAGCAAAACTTAAAGAAATGAATGGCAATATTTATGAAAGACTGCGTAAAGAAGAGTTAATACTATTACAGCTATACACAGGTAGACTGCTAATTTTGTATTACAGGGCAAGAAATTAGATTTAAATGGAAACAAAACAGGTAAAACCATCATGGAAGAAAAAACGAAATCCCCAAATAATCATATGCGAATTCGGAACATGTCATAAAACCGATAACCTTTCGAATTTCCCTTTGCTCAAGTTCATGTTTGTGTCCCTGAGGCGTTGCGAGCACGGATTTTTAAGTAATGACATTTTACCCGTCGACACTTGACTCGTAATCCGATCCAATCGCAAGTGAAACAAAGAATTTCACTTTAATGGCGTGTGTTATTTTGCACTTTATAGACACAATGTTGAGTGTGATGGAACAAATAACCCCATCCCTCTCCCTCTCGTTCATTCGCTCTCTCTTTTTCGCACTCTCACTCTCTCTATATGGATAAATCTTTCTTTACATTTGTATTTGACTAATAGATACGGTGCATATATATATATATATATATATATATATATATATATATATATATATATATATATATATATGTTTTATTTTATTTGAGATACATAGATATTCGAATATTCTCATTTACTTGTCAAACGTTTGGTTAGTAAAGAAGTTAAGAACATTATTTTTCCTCTCGCCAATTTACCAATTAAATATGTTGTAGTATATCGTTCTTGTGTCTTTTGGTATTACCGGATTCCAAGACAAGACTTCATCTAGTCTGGTGGAGTATCACGCTAAGTGTTGTTACTTGAGGTATCATCACCAGAAAATGCACTATTTCTTGTATAAACCAGTGTATAGTCATAACGAAAGGATTTATATGTGCTACGTATATTTTGAATATTTGGTCAGGGTCTACTTGTAGGCTGAAGTATCCTCATGTCAGGTTGTCCTGACAAACTCTTGAACAGAGAGACGTAATATACTCGAGGGTGGTGTTTAGTAGGTAATTCATATATATATATATATATATATATATATATATATATATATATATATATATATATATATATATATTCGGGAGGGGTAGATTCTTGAATCTTTTCGGCAAGGATTTCATTGGATGTGTTGCTCCACTTTTCAAACTTTGAGTAATGGTAGCAAAACAATAGCACCTTATTTTGTTTGTTTTTTGTTTCTGAATTTGATGGAGATAGGGTGCCAGAACCTTTTTGTCTCATGCCTGATGGCTGACACTGTTTGGTCTTTGTCATAGCTGAAGCAACATTTCCAGACGCAGCAAGGTTCACACCATTGCTTACATCTTCCCGCCTGGTGTATGAACGGGTTGATGGGCCTTTTTTTATTCTACGTGCTGCTCTGTCAGTATTTATTTTTGTGTTTATTCATATTTTTTATCATTTCCTCATTGCCAACGGCTTCTAATGCATTATTCTAATCTGCCCTCTATTAATATAAGGGGTGCCCCCGTCCGCAAGTCAGAGTTTACTTCAAATAAAATCATCCTCATGTACGAATTTCTGCCAAACGTCTGTAAAGAGAGACCAAAGAGACCCAAGGGTTGTGTCTAGTAGGCACTAAAGTCCTATATATATATATATATATATATATATATATCCATGTGTTTGTTAAAAGGGTTTGCTGACAATAGATGGATTTAAAGAGTCCAGTTAGTAGCAACTAGCAGGCAGAAAGCGTAAGACATAGGCAGCCTTAGAACCACCTGTCGACAAGGAAGATTTCGAAAAGATAACCTAATTTAAGGTCTAAGGATTAACGCGGCGATTTTATTACATGATTATAAACATTAAGAATGAGAATAGGCCATAATGCTGAATTGTCGTCGTCGTATTGCCAGCAAGGTACAGCTTCTAGAAAAGTTAGTCAGATTCAATATGGTACTCTAGACATGTATTAAAACCTGGCAGTTTTATATGACAAGACAAGATGATCACGAGAGAATACGTACATTAGGTGTTTCACGTTTACTCGGTTTAATGGACATATATATATATATATATATATATATATATATATATATATATATATATATATATATATATATATATATATATATTAGTAGAGAATGGTAGTTTGCTTGAAGCATTGCTGGGTATAGTAGTAGTAAGTTTTTGAAAGGATGTGGGCAATGCAAGTTCTGGGTAAGATGCAAGTTGTAAGGAACAAAAACAATAACAATAAATCGAATACGAAATATGACTTACTATTTATTTTTCCTTTTTTTTCTCTTTTTTTCTAAAATCTTACATAAGTAAGATTTTAGAAAAAAAGGAAAAATAAATAGTAAGTCATATTTCGTATTCGATTTATTATTATTGTTTTTGTTACTTACAACTTGCATCTTACCCGGAACTTGCATTGCCCACAGCCTTTCAAAAACTTACTACTAATATATATATATATATATATATATATATATATATATATATATATGGGAAATGAAAAAGTAAAAACCAAAAGATGTTTTTTTTTGTTTTATTATGTATTCATCAACGTTTCGTCTTTATTTATAAGACTCTTCAGGATGATAATTTTAAGAAAAATGTCATGCCGGTACATAGAAATATTGGGTTGATATGATGGGTTGATGAGAAGTAGTAACCACTACTGGGAGCGCAGGACCATGGTCCGGGCTGAGAGAAAAACTCGCGCCATTTCTAGACCACGGACGAACCCATTTCAAGTAGTGTGGGAATTTGAGAAAGCAAATAGCAAGGCAAACAACTCCGCCGATTGAAATGAATTCAGAAAAAAATCGTTCAATCTAAATATTTTTTAAGTCATCAGAAATGATAATAATAATTTATATGTGTAAAAATTAAATTACTCACGTAATTTCTTATTTTTTCATAAATATTAGTCGGAAAATTGGCGATGCATAATATTTTGTCCACCATCTTTGACGGAGGGTGTCCACTAGTCTGTATATATTTTACGGATGCTTGAAGATTATTCTAAAGAATACTTTGTTTGTATAATCCATTTATAAATTTCGTGTTCGATCCTGCGTGGTTTACCCGATTTTTGAATTAGCTTTTAATGATGTGAATTACAAACACATAATGATGTGTATTACAAACACATAATGATGTGAATTACAAACGCATAATGATGTGTATTACAAACACATAATGATGTATATTACAAACACATAATGATGTGTATTACAAACACATAATGATGTGTATTACAAACACAGTTCCACATTATCTGATATTTTAGTCAGTCATTTTTATTCAGAGGGACTACCTTTTACAAGTGTCATTTTTGAAAAGAGAAAACAGATTGTAAAAATCACCAAAAATTAGGAAATTCTCCAATCTTAATGAATTGT
Organism: Sepiola atlantica; assembly: GCA_963556195.1. Taxonomy (NCBI): domain Eukaryota; kingdom Metazoa; phylum Mollusca; class Cephalopoda; order Sepiida; family Sepiolidae; genus Sepiola; species Sepiola atlantica. Next base: position 232,421,988 of record OY744516.1, on the reverse strand, counting down.
TCAGTGTTCATTAATTAATAAATTAATATTAAAATACAACATGTAAAGAAGTATGTATCGACTTTTTGGAAGATTTGAATTAAGCTTCTCCACGTCATTAAAATTCTGTATACATAGGTGGAGATGTTATATTACGATAAGTGGCCACCATTTTGAAAATATCAACATTCTCAAAGTGAAAAAAAAAATTTAAGAGTGAGATTCGAATGAAGCTATGCAACAAATGATAGCTGAAAAAAGATTATGGAAGCCCGCTGAAGAAATAATTATTAGTTAAATATTTTTCAGAAATAAGATTAAATTAGTAACGTCACTTCGATTCCATATTATGTTGTCATTTTTACACGACTTAGATGTCGGTGTCGGTCGTCGCATATTCTAAGAATTAATTCAATAATTACGATATAATCTCGGCAACGGTTATGTTGTTGAATTGCGGGTGTGTATATTTGCTAGTATAGATTTTAGCACATGTGAATGAGTAGAGGCACAATGACCTTGACTGTGTGTGAAACAATAAAGTGCTCAGACTGTATTCTGGAGTGACCTGACAACAGGGTGAGATCTGATGCGCAGGATCAGGATAAAGCATGAGATAGATCGATATGAGGAGAATGACTCACATATATGACGCAACGAGGGACTAGAGTGAGAAGGAACGGTTAGATTTTAAATAAGACCCAGATTTGAAGTTGAAGCCAACGGTCACGAACAAAATGTCGTAACAACAACAAAACTGTTGAGAATCGCACGCGGCTATGGGCGCTGATGTGTCTGCCTTTATGTCGGTCTATTCATCTCTCTGTCTATCTATTTATCTATATATAGTAACTAATGTTAATATTACTCTCTATCTCCTACATAATTAAATGTAAATGGTACTTGTGATTATTTTGTCCTTTCCCCTAATAAAAGCTCTATTTCTGAAGTCTGCCTTCTTTTGAATCACCTTATTAAATATCAACGAAGTTGTATGAACAAAAGGTCTTTAGCACAGAGACTACGCAGAAATCGAGAGAACGCGAGGGAGAAAAGAAGCTGAGAGCAAGCAGATATCAACCAGCGACGAATGAATAAACGACACGAATGTTAGGTAAGTAGAGACAACAAGACCCCGTCCCGAATGAAGGAAGGAATGAAATGGAAATGCAATATCATATTTTACTATATACCTGACGCTTACAATGGAGGAATTAGACATGTATCCCAATAGAGTATTTAGCTGATGATTTTCCTCGTCAATAACACAAACTCTCATTAATTTAACTATATCTTCTGTTTCCTCGTCTATTTCTTCAAAATGAGGAAGCAATTGCAAAACGGTTTCAAGCAAATTAATATTCTTCATAAAATGTTTAGTTTTTTATAAAAGCAAATATTTACATTTTTCAAACATAAATAAATAAAATACAATAAAATACAATAAAATACAATAAAATACAAACTATTACGTACACATCGTTCTAAACGTGTTGTTAGACCATAGAACGAAAACAGATTATAGTTTTATTGTTTTACTTGTAAACTTAGTGGCGTTAGTGGTTGTTCACATCACAACAATAGTTTCAATAAAATTGTAAAGCTTTATAAATTGGTAAGAGGAATGTATCTTTTGAGTGGCGATGAAATAGTACATTGAAGTAACATATCTAAATAATCTTTGCAGTTACTTAAATCCTAAAATAACGAAGCAGACGGTATTTGTTCATACCCATTGGTTATCTTTTAGTAATTGCAGAAGTAAATATGGACACTACTTTCATTCCACTTTAAGAAAATGTTTATTCCATTATTGGTGATCGATGTGATCTAAATTCAACAGAAATATGCGACAGAACATATTTTAGTTGAGAGGCAATCATTATGGCTTTAATCAATGCAGCTCAAATAAACAGAAAAAAGAAGTCGACCGTAGTCGAGGGTGACCCTAAGGCTCTCTGTTCATTAGCTACTACACAGATATGTAGGGGAGAGCGACACTTCTTTCTCAGGATTACTGCGTTTGCCCTTATCCCCTATATATAATGCTGAGTGCTTAGTATGCGGGTATCAATATACCATTTTCCAGTCTTTTGTATGACTGGAACGGGGTTGGACCTCGATCTTTCAGACCGTTAGGGAACATACTAACTAATAAGCTAAATAAGCTGTTTGTTTGCTAAATTGACTGGCTTTATATGAAATGAAGTAAAATAATTTATTTTAACAAACTATCTGGCTTTAGCCGGCGTTTACTCGGACTATTTTTCTTTTTTGCTTTCGCTCATTGATATTGCACTTTTTTCTTTTCTCTTAATTAAGTTATTGTAATAACAAATGTACACCTTCGAATAATATTACATATTAGTAAATTGGGTTAGGTTTAGTGTTTGAAAGATAATTAATTTAATAATATTTCATATAAGAAAATCAAGTTGTGTTAGGGTTAGGGTTAGTGTTAGGGTTAGGTTTAGGGTGGGAAAGATAATTAATTTAATAATATTTCATATAAGAAAATCGGGTTGTGTTAGGGTTAGGGTTAGGTTTATGGTTAGGGTTGGAAAGATAATTAATTTAATATTATTACATCTAATAAAATCGGGTTTTGTAAGGATTAGGGTTAGGGTTAGGGTTAGGTTTAGGGTTAAGTTTAGGGTTAGGTTTAGGGTTAGAGTTGGAAAGATAATTAATGGAATATTATTACATATAAGAAGATCTAGTTGTGTAAGGATTAGAGTTAGGGTTAATTTTAGTGTTAGGGTTAGGTTTAGTGTTATGTTTAGGGTAAGGCTTAGGGTTAGGGTTGGAAACATAATTAATTGAATTTTATTACATATAATAAAATCGGGTTGTGTAAGGATTAGGGTTACATTTAGGGTTAGGGTTAGGGTTAGGGTTAGGTTAGGCTTAGGCTTAGGGTTAGGGTTTGGGTTACATTTAGGGTTAGGTGTAGGGTTAGATTTAGGGTAAGGGTTGGAAAGATAATTAATTGAATATTCTTACATATAAGAAAATCGGGTTGCAATACAATCACTATGGCGTATTACGAATTGTTAAAATTTAAATCCCACAAATATTTTGCATAAAAATGTTATCTTTCCACAACTAAATAAACAAAATAAAAATTTCAAAGAAAGCTGTTACACGGCAGCCATTGACGCTTTCGTTTTAATCCGAATCTTTTGATGTATAATTCAATTACTTTTGTCATTACATAAATTGTTAACAATTGTGTAAAATAATAAGTTGCGTTAAAATAATTAATTAAAATAAGTTATGTTTTAACATTTTACAGATTTAGAAAAAATGCTTTTATCTATTCTTTAATAGTTACGGATTTATGAGACCATGTACCGTGTACGTGTATGTATTTTCTAGCGTCATTCGAACGTCCATTATAATAAGTAACGGTTTTAAGAACGAGTTTCGCGTGCATAAGTTTCTCGTAAAGGAATGAAACCCTTTATTATTTCTTTTTAAAAAATAATTTAGTAAATACTGAAGCAAAGAAAAAGTATTTTATCATTTTCAACTCTAAAAAAATAAACAAAGTTGATGTATTGCGATTAACGTTGATAGACAGCGAACGCTTAAACAAATATTGTAATTACATTTATTAAATAAATATTGTACTACGTTACCGCGTGTAAAAAAAGAAAAGCTATTTTTTAAGTAAATCTTAAATTTTATAATTGTATTTATTTCATAGAATGTACTACGTATTTTCATTTGTTTACGAATATTACACGAACAGTTATAAATGAAAATACTATTATGTCACATAATTACATATGATTTTTGATGGAGAGTATGCGAGGAAAAAGTTATCAGGCTGGATAGAATATGTAATCGATGCCAGCGATTTGAATTTAAAGTTTTTATGAGAAATAACACAGTGATACTTATCGTGTATTAATGGTTAGTCAGAATCGAATATCGACTTAGAACATGTATTGCTATTTACGTGTTTCTTTGAAACCATACCAACTTTATTTTGCATATTAGATAATGGAGATCTTCAGCATAAAACAGAGAAAAAATTATAGATTGACTAAATATGTAAGAATTGTTTAATTATGAACTTACTAAAATGATCTGATGTTTGTTTCTCATCTCCCAATTCTTCGGGACATTAACTGAATACTAATGAGAAACGGTGTTTTATCAGGTTATGTCAGATTAGGGTCTTGTCATGCGCCATTAATTTTAAGCTGTCAATTATAAATCTATCATTAAATTAAAAGCCTGTTTGCAGGAGAATACACAGAGGAAAGCTTTAATCCTCTTTGCTCTGTTAGATAATGAAATGTAATCGTGAAAAACGATTTTGTTATCAAACATTGTTTTTATTGATTGATATAATTAATGGTGGAGATCATGAAGCATGTGTTATCAAACATAGTTTTTTATTGATATAATTAATGGTGGAGATCATGGAGCATGTGTTATCAAACATAGTTTTTTATTGATATAATTAATGGTGGAGATCATGGAGCATGTGTTACATAGCGATAGTCGTGTTGGAATGGAAAATTTTGAGTGACACTTTTAAGGGTCAGAGGCTAACCAGTGAAAGTTGATAAAACCACGTGACTCCCGCTCTGAGATTTTCTGGGTTTTTTTTACTGAAGAGACTTCAAGCAGAATAGGCGTGTCTGGGTGTTGTCCCCAACAGAGATCTACGCGCACAGTGTGGCCTGGTGTAGTGAGACGAGCTATTCGTTTATATATCTGGTTGTCTTTATCTCTCCCACACGTATACAAGTAACCTGTCTCTCTGGTATTTTCCTGGTACTGTATTATGAACGTTTTTTTAATAAAACTCGGCGTATGAGTTGTTCATCAGCAGAAGAAAATAACCTGGGTTCACAACGACGACACGGGTGTATAAAGCATCATGCACCAATCAGTAAAGGGAAGTGTTACACATGTAACCGTATAGTACGGACTAATGAATAATTTTATGGTACATATATTTCAAAGGCTGGGTTTTGGCCTCGTTGCCCCATCAAACATCAATCAATCGTAAATCAATAAACTTCTTTTTCTATCTACTATGTATATACTAAAATTTATGAAAATGTTGTTTTTAGACTTAGTAGTAGTACTTATAGTATTATTTCTAGTAGTAGTAGTAGTAGTAGTACTTATAGTATTATTTCTAGTAGTAGTAGTAGTATAGTAGTAGTAGTAGTAGTAGTAGTAGTAGTAGTAGTAGTAGTAGTGCTTAATCCTTCTCCGTGATACTACATGTTATCTAAAGATAGTTCAAGGCAAATCCGGATGCAATTTTGTAGCGTACATTTATATTCAAGACAAAGAACACATACTCTAACAAGAATAATTCGGTTATTCTTGAACGTTGTTTTTATAACTTAGATCAGAGAAAAAAAAGAAAAAATAGGAAAAATAAAATGCATCATAACTCGTGTTCAAATGGGAAATTATATGCTTTTCAAACCCTCTTTGAACCCCTTTAAAACACTAAGATGATATTGAACTGTGGGGCATCTCTCTATATTGTTATCTAATATGTGTAGTTAAAATTATCGTGAAAATCGAGGAATTTTAGGATTATGGTGTTATTTACGACCGACTCCCACAAATCATGAAAATATATAAAAATTGTGACTTGAACACCTCATGTAACTTGCTGATTACAAATATGTGATTTGTGTTCTAAGGTCAACCAGTAAAATCGATCTGAATAACACATATACATGTTTGTATATATATATATATATATATATATATATATATATATATATATATATAATGGAACACTGTGTCAGAACTACTAGCACTATTTGTTGTACTTTTATTTCATTTGAAAATTCATATTTTGTGATATATCTGTTCGAATTACCTACTAGACACACTCCTCGTGTGTCTTCGGTCTCTTTCTAAAAGGGGTTGGCAGGACAACCGGACATGAGAATAAATCTCTCTACAAGTTAACTCTGACAAAATAACATGATATTCAAAGCCCAAATAAGATCCCTCGACACGGCTATACACTGGCTCATACGAGGAATTGTGCACCAACTCCAAGTAATGGTACCACAAGTAACAACATTTTGCTTGATACTCCACCAGACTAGATACATTATTGTCCTGGAATCCCGTAAGACCAAGAGGCTACAAGAAAGGTATACTATAACATAGTTAGCTGGTCGATTGGGCGATGAAAATTAATGTCATTAACTTCTTTACTAACTCAATGTGTGTCAGGTAAAGGAGAACTGTAATGGAATATTCGAATATCTATATATCTTATATAGAGATCAAGTGTTATCCCCAGGAAAGACAGCCCTTGATTTGTGAGAACTTCAACCGAAGTAAGATGAAACAAAAGAAGATTAAGAAAATATTGTTGCTTAAATAAAAATAATAAGTCTGTTTACTTCTATATTATTGTGATGGAGTTGTATACAAGTAAATAGTCCTATTATTCTAGCATCTAATTTACATGCGTTTTATGGTATGTACGATTACGTTATGTAAATAACTTTGAATAAAGAGTAACACTTTGTAGATGTTAATAAAGACATTAATAAATATTAAGGAGTGGCTGAATCAATATAGAGTTGGCGGGGAGAAAAAGATACAAAACTAGCTAAGGTAGAGGTCGGTGACTTGTCAAGCTATTTGTAAAGTATGGTTAGTTAAAAGAATTAAAATGGAATATTTTAAACACACTTTGATTAACATAATTTTGATATAATAATAAATAGCAATATAATTATATATATTAACAATACCCTTTTGCATTCGCTGTTGAGCTAATGATGTTCGCTATCTCTGATCGTTTGCTTGATATACAAATTTGTCAGAGAATAATCGGTGATTTCCTTTCCTTTTAAACGAATGAGTATTGTTATATATGTCTTTTGAATGACAAACAAACGTAATCATTATTTTTTAGCAATATTGATTCATGATATAAAATATCGCTATTATCTGAATAATGTAATCCCCGTTAACAACTCGTGTTTTTATGTTTAGCAGTTAAGTCTAGTTTGCGTTTCGTTTTTGTGTATGTAAAACGTAATGTGTGTTTTGCAGGCATCAACTTCAGTTTCCGTACGTGTATTCCTCATTTTACTGGTTCACGATTTCTTGTTTTCAATGTATATTACTTAAAATGTTTTGTCATTATGTCCCAAGTGGTCAACCAGAATACTTTCCTTTCACGTACTTCTCATTTCTTTTAAATTTGAAACAAACGTGTGATACTAGTAATTTCAAAAGACAAATTGGGCCACGTCGCGTATTGATTTTCCTTCCTGAAATAGTTCCATAAGTTCTGCCGTTTCTTTAAATTTAGATTTCGCCGATTGGGGTCAGGATGTAGAACAGTCGAAAATTTCTGACCGGCCAATGTCTTCAAGTTGAAATAAAATGTAGATTTCTTTCTTTTTTTAGTCTCAGGGGAAGAAAATAACTTTACACAACAACTATCACGCATCGTCTTCTGTTGGCAAGTTGTGTTTTATTAAGGAATTTGGTGGTTTAATAATTAAAAAATAATAGCTATTACATAAGTAATTCCTCTGTTTTATGATGTAATCAATATTGATTTTTAATTAAAATGAATTGGTTTAATTAATTTGATGTTTGTTACACACGATCAAAATATTTGACATTTAAATTTAGTAGATCTTTTGTTAAATGTTCTATCATAGAATTATAATAAATAATAGTGGCTTTGATATTTCGGACTGAGGTGTGGTTCTGCTTAGTATTAGACGTCACCCCTCCTCCATGCTTCACATTCTCTCTGAGCAAGGGTTAGTTTATTGCTAATCACCTCAGGCCAACGGGGCTCCTCAGGCATTTTTGTAGCCCAGAGTGCGCTTATACCAAAGCGCTGGCTTCTAACAACCACACCTGACCTTGTGTCAAACATCCTGGCAGAAAGGTAAATAATATGTATTTTATTTCTCATGTATTAATTATAACCGAAAACGAACTTCATCCTTGAGTGGTAAATTTATTTGTTTACTGTTCTCTTCGCTCTGTTATGTTTGTGTTCTTAGACTTTCAAGTTCATTTTGTCGTAGTCTATCAGTTTCCAGGAATCAACGAAACGAACCGTTTATATAATCCACTAGACTGCACCCATTCCACGTCTTTAGACATCTCTTTTGGTATAATACGTATATTTCTCTTGATCTTCGGTCTATTGTGCGTTAAGGCAGATCGCTCATTACCATTATGAATAAATACAGTAGACGTCATACAGTACAAAAAACTATGGTTCCTTAGAAAAAAGCGCATGAGAAAGTATGCATCATTTACCATATTTTACGGATCTCGAATCAACAGATTGCTATCACGTTAGAAGTTTTCAAAAACATTTGATATTTGTATATAAACTTCGTTCAAGCGGAAAATTCAAAATGAGTAAGTTAAGAGAATTATGATGAATTCATTAACGATAAACCAAATACATTGGGTTGTTTTATTGAGACTTACAAACGGATAATTGCGTTCAAACTCACATTTCTCTCTCTCTCTCTCTCTCTCTCTCTCTCTCTCTCTATATATATATATATATATATATATATATATATATATAATAAAATATAGTAACACGAAATTGCATAATCATCGATCCAATAATTTATTTAAACCGTGTGGTATTGTCAAGCATCCAAGTGAGATGATTACATTTTTGAAAATGAGGAAAGAAAAATTCACACTCGACAATTGTTTAGTAATCCACGCAAACAATAGCCACTAGAGAAGACAGAAAAGTCCTGATTATGCATGGAAACATGAATTCATTTGTGTAGACTGTTTCACATAAAGTTTATTTTAAAAAAGCTCTACTTTCCATTTAGCACTTTTGAAAAAATATTGGATTTAAGTTAATTTGAGTTAATTTGAACTTGCTTAATTAAGATATATATATATATATATATATATATATATATATATATAATCTCTTTTTTTTCAAAGGTGTCCACGTGAATCGATGGACGAATAAAGAATGCATTAAAACCAGGATTTTAAACGAAATACTGAATGAGTATTTCTGTGCAAGTTGGCACGCTTCTTCGTGATGAAAATCATCTGGGTACTTATTCTCCTCATTGAAATCAAACCAACAACCTGCTTACAACAGGTTGAGGTTTTTTTTGCAGCCGACACCCCAACGTAACAAGTAAATGATATTGCTGACAACGTAATGAGTTTCTGTTAAACTTTGCGTGTTAGAGTGAGACATAGTGGCAGGCAGTGAACCACAAAGACGAGGAAGAAAAGACAAGAATCAATGAGGAAAACTTAATACACGTGCAACAGGCACGAACATTTATTACGAACTAAATATACAACAGTTGAATCTCATTTGGCGCCCAATTTGGCACTATTTACATGTCACGTGGTAGTTCCTGTAGCGTAGTCATTTCATCACGTGATATTAAGATTAGATCACTGACCTCGTCACTACTCGATCAGGTGGACCTATATTCAGTTGATTAAACTCAACAGTTTCAATAACAAAGATGTAATTGCTATCGACCACCCTTTTAAAACTCACACAATAATGAACATTTAAAACTTATTAAATACTTTGAACTGCACTGAACTGGAAAGATGTAAGTGGATACAATTGTTGGTCCGTTATCTTTGACTGTGTGATATTTTATATATACAAAGGGTGAATTAAGAGGATCTCAAGACAAACCACCACAATCCATCCATCCATCATCATCACCATCATCATCATACGAGGTATGTCTAAAAAGTATCCAACCTTAGGCCAGAAAAATATTTCAAATATGTGACGGGGTTGGGACCCTAATCCCCTTTAAAGTAGGACCCTTGTGTTTGCACACACTTAGTCCATTGATCCATCTACTGCCGGAAACACTTCTGAAAATTTTCTTTTGGGATGGTGTTCAAATATCAAATAAAATCGATTCAACAATAATCATAATCGCAAGGAATATTATTATTAACTAGTTGTATCTACCTGGCGTTGCCCGGCAGTTTTTTCACTTTCTTATATGTTCAGTTTTTTTTTTTTAACCGTGACATTTTTCATTTACAAACTTATTATTTTGTAAATCCAATTATGAAAGTCAAACTTTATTCCATGATAAATGGCAGTATACTGAAATCATATGCCCTTAATAGGGTTAAGATAAAAATTCATATACACTAAATGTACAAAAGCAAGGAAATTCCCAAATTTTTACACTTTTATTGTCATTAATTAATGGTATGACTACATATCAACCAAACCATTTCATTATCACATCACTACAGTATAAATCTATATGCATGAGTGGATGAAGTGCGTGAGGTGCGCTGAAGAAAAATTTCTACCAGTAAAATACATAGCCCTGTTGTGCTCGCATACCTTTAATGACAATGAAAGTGTACAAATTTGGACATTTCCTTGCTTTTGTACATTTAGTGTATATGAATTTTCATCTTAACCCTATTAAGGGCATATGATTTCAGTATACTGCCATTTATCATAGAATGTCACTACTTTTGTAAAGGCTATGCCTCAATACAATGGTCAGTTTTAATGTGTTTTGGAATTTTCTGGAAAACTAAGGTATATGGTAAACTGAAATTAAAATGCCATCAACTAGACCCTAGAACATCTACCACTGCCAAAAAGCAACTGAATCCATCAAAAGGTTGATGAGATACAGGGTGGCACACACGTACATACGTACGTACACAGATAACATGGTTTCATGATTGAACTTTCTGGATCTCTGGGTTGCCTTGACTAATGACGCTGAAATTCTACACACTTATAGAACCTATCAAATAAAAATGTTGTGCAAAGTTTTAACTAATTTGATTTATTGGTTTTTGAGTTATAATTGATCAAAGAAATGAGATTTCCAGCATAGGCCATTCGTAGAGTCTATTAAGGGATAGAGCGCTCTCGCGCCTCCCTTAATTATCATCGTTCGGTCATTAAATTATTAATAGAACGAAATTGTTATAAAACTAAAACTAATGTTGTTAAGATCATGTTGTTAAGATAATGTTGTTAAGATCATGTTGTAATATCAATTTATAAAATGATTAGATGTAAATAGCTTCGAAAACGTTCAATATTTTAATTCATGGTCAGAATTTTAAAGCCAATTTAAACTACCTTCTATTCGTCAATCTAAACGCTTCAAAATACATTTAAAATTTCAAATAGTCACGAAGAAATGCAATCTTTTTTTCAACTATAAACACAGATGAAAATGGCTGACTTGTTTAGGAATAAATCCCAAACGTTCAATATTTTAATTCATGGGGATATGGTCAGAATTTTAAAGCCAATTTAAACTACCTTCTATTCGTCAATCTAAACGCTTCAAAATACATTTAAAATTTCAAATAGTCACGAAGAAATGCAATCTTTTTTTCAACTATAAACACAGATGAAAATGGCTGACTTGTTTAGGAATAAATCCCAAACGTTCAATATTTTAATTCATGGGGATATGGTCAGAATTTTAAAGCCAATTTAAACTACCTTCTATTCGTCAATCTAAACGCTTCAAAATACATTTAAAATTTCAAATAGTCACGAAGAAATGCAATCTTTTTTTCAACTATAAACACAGATGAAAATGGCTGACTTGTTTAGGAATAAATCCCAAACGTTCAATATTTTAATTCATGGGGATATGGTCAGAATTTTAAAGCCAATTTAAACTACCTTCTATTCGTCAATCTAAACGCTTCAAAATACATTTAAAAATTCAAATAGTCACGAAGCAATGCAATCTTTTTTTCAACTATAAACACAGATGAAAATGGTGGCTTGTTTAGGAATGAATCCCAAATTTAACTTCTGCTTTGATTTCATAATTTAAATAGTATTTGAAAATTTTATTTTATTACATTTTTTTCTATATTGTTATTATTTACTCACTATGGATTCTCACACAGGTTACCCTCACTGATAATAACCAGTGGTGTTCCTCGGAGTCTGAGTGACAGCAAGTTTATCCAGATTTCCAGTTCTTGTCACCTGTTTCAATAACAATTGGAGATGATGTTGCGTTATCGCAACAGTCGCTTACCATTGATTTCAACTTGGCTCTTTCCATTCTCCTTGACCCTTTACGAATATTTTATGTGGTATCAGCCGAGGCTGGTGCTATCACATTGTGTGTTTTTTGGGGGATGAGGCATGCAGTTTATGAATATCATTTCAGTTTCTGTTACCATTGTTTCATGTGATGGTGTGTTTTTATGTTGTTTTCTTTTAATTTCTATTGCAACTTTTATGTGGTTGGTCAGCGTGTGTAGTTTATGTGGGTTGGTTTCCACATTAGTGATTTTTTTGAAGATTTCAGCTATTTATTATTATTATTATAATTATTATTATTATTATTATTATTATTATTATTATTATTATTATTATTATTATTATGATCATCATCATTATTTCATAGTAGTTTCAACTTTTGGATGTTTTTAGTCGGAGTTTTCTTTTTTTTAACATCAAGGCAATTCCCTTGACTTTAAACATTCAAGCTGTACCTTAACACTTTCGCTGTGTCTAACAGGCAAGCCTTTTGTAGGATTGGAAAATACATTGTCTCGTGAATCTGTTTAAGCCATTGATGGTGGCTTTTCGTTATGATTCCACGCGTTCCAATTACAACGAGAATCATTTTTACTTCTTTACATTTCATAGTCTAACTAGTTCTCATTTTAGATGTTGATATTTATTAATTTTTTCGTGTTCTTTCTTCTGCACTCTGGTATCGAAGGGGTAAGCTATATCAATTATTAAGCAAGTTTTTTTGTTTTGGTTTAGAAAGATTAAGTCGGGTTTTGAATGTTTTATGACCTTATCAGGCTATACGCGCATGTCCCAAAGAAGTTTGACATTGCAGTTCTCTTGTACCACTTCTGGCTTTCCATTGTGGTCTAATTCATAAAGTGTCCATATATTCCAGTGTAGCACCTGAGCGAATTTGCCGTGTCTCCATTTTGTTATACAGACGTTGATAATTATTATCATTAATAGTAGTAGTAGTAGTAGCAGCAATAGTAGTAGTAGTAGTAGTAGTAGTAGTAGTAGTAGTAGTAGCATGGTTGGATCAGCGCACCCGCGTTGCAGGAAAAAATTGAAAAATCCAATAATCTATTGATTCCACTCCTATATATGCATTTTCATCGAGTTTTTAACTATATTAATTGTTGTGTTCTTTAATTATTTAATTTATAAATAATAATAAAAGTTTAAACGTTCGTATTATTTTGCATAACTTAGAGAGGGAATATTCACAGCAACGTAAGTGCGTACGTAGACGCGATGAATTTTGTTGACAGGAGGATTCTAAAAAGTATATACATAAACACTTGAAGGAAGGTACTTAACTGGCTGGCGATAATGAAATTATCAAATGACTTTATATATCGATGAATAAAGCGAAAGGAAAACGTAAAAGAAAAAAAGATGAAGTAATGTTTAATCATTTAAAAAATTGACTACGTGTTTCGCCTTGATGTTTATATATTTTGGTTCAATTAAAAATGATGTAAGTACGTAGTAGTATTTTTAACAGATTTATTTAACAAACACACTGATTAAATTAAAAATATTGAAGAACCGCTGAACGCGAGATGCTTGTTTGAATGTAAGACCGTTTTGTTTACTTTTCACTGTTCGGCAGACGACTTATTTCCCTTGAATTAAAAAGTAAGAGTTATTACGCCTCGGATTATTCGAGGGGCGATAACTCTTACTTTTTAATTCAAGGGAAATAACTCGATTTTGTTTTGTTAGGTTGCAATAACACTATGTATATTTACTGAAATAACGAAATTTCTAACGAATTAGCGAAAATGCATATTTGTGGACTTGGTTATTAATTAATTGTTGCAAATACAATGTAAAGAGAAGTGCATTATATGCAATTAATATAAAAAAAGTGAAGAACGAAAGAAAAATGTAGGATGCCACAACCGGAACTAGAACCCTGGACCTTTAGTTTGTCAGTGTAACAAGCAAACGAGTGACCCATCTCAACTAGTCTTATATGCAGTTGCTAATGAAGCTATATAGCCTAACGCGCCAGTGGTTGTAGAAGCAGCAGCATTGCGTGCTACTAAGAGAAGGAGTTTATACTGGGAATCACGTAATTGATAAAACGCAGTATCATAGAATCATAAGCAAATGTTGCTTAATAATGTTTATTGAGATAAGTTCGCTGTCTAAGAATAAATTAGAATATCAATAATATATAAACGACTGAACAACCTATGTAGAAATAGCAGCAGTAGCATTGCGTCTACGAAGCAAAGAAGAATGTGAATAATACGTGGGAAATATATAAAAAGTAAATGTTAAACATAAGCTAATGTTAAGTTCCAATTGCCGCATATGAAATTAAATTAAAAGTAACGCGTGCTGCATCGTCTTGCTGTTAAAGTATGGTAAAAAAGAAACGTTTATATTATGCATTTTTTAAAAAAGAAACGTGTATATTATGCCCTTTTAAAAAAGAAAGGTTTATATTATGCACTTTTAAAAAAAAGAAGAGTTTATATTATGCACTTTTAATAAAGAAAAGTTTATATTATGCACTTTTAAAAAAAGAAACGTGTGCATTATTCCTTTAAAAAAGAAAAGTTTATATTATGCACTTTTAAAAAAGAAAAGTTTATATTATGCACTTTTAAAAAGAGAAACTTGTATATTATGCCTTAAAAAAAAGAAAAGTTTATATTATGCACTTTTAAAAAAGGAAAAGTTTATATTATGCACTTTTAAAAAAAGAAACGTGTATATTATGCCTTTAAAAAAAGAAAAGTTTATATTATGCACTTCTAAAAAAGAAAAGTTTATATTATGCACTTTTAAAAAAAGTAACGTGTGTATTATGCCTTTAAAAAAAAGAAAAGTTTATATTATGCACTTTTAAAAAAAGAACAGTTTATATTATGCACTTTTCAACCATTCGCAACAACAAGTGGCAATCATCTGAACTGATTTTTGTAAAAGCGCGTGATGTATGTAAATACTGCAGTCGACGTGGACCTATGTGTGTTTATTGATTCTGTTTGGTACACGTATAGGAAATGAGTGAACGCATCTGTCGCCTGAAACAATTCCCGAAGTAAATCAAATAAACGAAAAAAATCGAAACGCAACACAAAAGCATGATTATTAGAAAAACAGATTTAAAGGAAATAATTAGGTATTACACAAACCGTAAATAGATGGTTTCCCAGAACGAAAGGAGGAAACGTGTCTTTTGTCTTCTGTTTGCGAATAAGTTGCCGAACCATCGCGTTATTTGAAAATTGAATATATTACAGAGAATGTTACCTATCCTTAATATGCAATTTAAAAGTAAGATTCTGTTTCGAAAGGAATATATCTGTTTTGTTTGTTTGTAATAATCGGTAACAATATGTTTGTTACAGTTTGTGTTTATTAGCGATGTATTGTCAGGTCGGTGTAGTTATACATCTGAAGTTCGCAAACAAACAGATTATGCCAATTCACTTATTTTCTATTCCCTTACGGTGCTATGGGTTGATGTAAGAGTAGCACTGACTCAGAGAGGGTTATCTCCTCTGACTCTTTATTTGATATCAGTAATCAAAGCAGAAACGGATGAGCAGACTAAATATAAACATTAATACAAGTGGATGATTATAGGTTATTTGAGTCATCCATAATTACAAATGTCTGATTCTCACAAATCATTTTTTCTTAGGATATTAACAAATAACTTTGTACAGATTTCAGTGAATTGAATTAAATATAAACTTACTCCGAATCTTAATTTTGTTAGTAATTAATTTTCAGGTCTTTTTTTACCATTACAATAATTTTTTTATCGTATTCCCCGCACGTGACATTAACGGCGTTCATTTACTTTTTATGTGATATTTATGTACTTATGTTATGATATCAATTAATGAGTAAATACAAATACATGTTCACGCTTTACACGCACACATTATGAGCTTTGTGAGTAATTCGTGTAGAGACATGTGTTTGCTTCGAGGCAACATATGAAACAAATAGAACAAAAGAAGGAAGATAAGTGAGTAAACATGTCCTTGATGATGAGAAAGGTGTGTCAGCCAGCACGAAGCAGCGTTCTACATAGAAACCACAGACACACTTCAATGTTTATACATATTAAGATAAGTGTGTGTATGTAGATATGTCTTTAATATTTCATCGGTTCATTCGTAGATTTTACAAAGCAATAATTATGTTGGCCGAACGTCTCTATAAAGTCTAAAGGTTTCGACGTCAGTCAATATCTTATCTAGCAGGTGTTTCTCAAGAACTGATTAGATTTGTAAACAAACGGGAGTAAATATTATTTCGATTGACCTTTTCTTTTTTCTAAACAATAATGTGTGTCATTTATTCATGTCTCCATCGGCATTTCGGTAAATAAAACGAACTATATCATGCCAAACAATGCACGAGGATATGTAACAATTTGATTTATTAAAAGAAAAATTCAATTAAAATTGTTAAATTATTTACTTGATTTTTTTTAATTTTCGTTTCATTTTTTTTAAACATAGGTATAACTTTGAGTACGCTCATATTTTTGTAAAAATGTCATCAAAGTTCCCAGTAATGTATACGCATCCTATTCAATATACCATAATCGCGGAACGCAAAATAGGCTAAACGTATAGAAAAATGAATTCTGGAATGTTGGCGTATATTCGATTTTCGTGAGTATCTTTGTTGTTTTATTTGTATTCCCACGTGTATACTGTATCGCCGGCGCCATAATTTTACCTTTATTCCGAGAACCTGTCAAAAGCAACGCTTGACTCTGTGAAATATTTTTATATTCACTGAACTCATCTAAGAATCGGATACTTCTTTGCGCCACATGTTTTCATGAAAATTAAATTGTTTTTTCTTATCCGGAAACACCTAAGTTCATCCGTATTTCGAGATTCGTGTCTCCCTGATTATTTTACTTAACTATTTCAGAAATCCCTCTCTCAACATTCCACACGATTGGATGAGCTATTCACGACTTGATGATCACAGGGGACTTAGTGACACTAACTATTGGTGTATTTAGTGTTAAATTATTAGCAAGAAACATAGAGTAGAGTCTCTGATATATTTGGTTTCAAAGAAACGATGGCGATTATACATACATATACATATTCATTTTTAGTGGTTCTCTTTCGAAATAGATATACTTTCGTTTTTCAAAAATAATTGTAGATTAATATGTAAAGATAACATGCCGATATTTTAGAGCCCATATAAGTGGCTCCCACAAATAAAACTCGCCTTCAAAATTGTCTCATTACATTTGTCGACATTTTTAGATAAAATAAACTGATTGAAAATTTCAGGTCATTTAACGTGCTACCTACTACAGCCGAATAGTTTAAGTCTTGGAGAATATGAAAATGTATTCAGTATTTACTTCACTCACTTCAAAATTAGATGTGTCTAACCCTTATTAGAAACCGAAAAGTTTTATTGACCGATCGAATGGCTATGGATAGAAATATGTAAGTGTGTAAATAGGACATAACAGAACTGTTAATAGAGTTGGGTTGAGTTTTAATGTAAATATTATTTGCTTATGAATCGATTGTCCAATGTTACTCACCGCACATAGCCTAATGATGCGAAGCACATAAGTTTGGAGTAGGTTACTTGGCAAAGTATATTCACATACTATGCATGTCATACAAAAGCTTATTAACTAATTCCACATATGAACCATTTCTAGTTTTGTCGCAAATATTAATTTCCGTTATTCAAGCTTCCCTATATATATATATATATATATATATATATATATATATATATATATATATATATATATATATACATTACAATTTCATATATCCACATGAAATTTTATAAGGAGATATAATTTTTTTATGTATCAATTTTCTATATTTACTTCAACAGTGCTTGATACGTAAGTAGAGCTAGGTAGTAAGTAATATAAAATATATTTATGGCAATTAAGTTACACAGAAATTTAGACGACCCGTGTAGATTATAACTGAATGAGAAATGTGAAATCCTAAACTTTAAAGACCCCCCAAATCTATTAAACTGTAAGAGTGAAATAGCTAACAGCTGCTTGCACAGAATAAAATTTACCTTTTACTAACAATATATAAATAAATAAACAAACAAATAAGTAAAAAAAACTAAACTAAACTAAAACCGAACAACTTAAAAACGAAAATTTAAAATAGAAATACAAAGAAACCACGTGTTAAAATAAGCTCACCCATTATATTGACACAACAAAGAAACAGGATATAGGTCACTCTATAGAAAACAGAACAATAGAAAAGAAAATAAGAAGTAAAACTAGCCGAAACTTTGTTCGTCACATACCAACGATTGGCTAAGAGAACAACAAAGAATCTGATTGGTTAACTAGCTAGCCGTGTATGTAAAAACACCCGGCAAAACTAACTGCATGCGTTTTAACCTGGTGATTTTCCCCATGGATGAAACGCGGGAGCCTCTGTGTAGCTTAATTGCCATAAATATATTTTCATAACTTACTAATATATATATATATATATATATATATATATATATATATATATATATATATATATATATATATATATATAAATATTAAAGTGTTTTTATACCTACAGACAACATCGTTTCGGGTTTACTATTCTCATCGGAGTGGCGGTCGCAGGCGGTCGCATGGGCCCGAACACAGTTCGTAGATTCAGCTTAGAATCACGACCCTAACGCTGTCTCGAGAAATCGCCACATAGAGTTATTGACCTAACTTAAACTTACCCGAGAGGCGGGGTCAAGCGTGTTGTTGTTGATAGCAGTTACACAAAAATGTTTACTTCTTTTTGAAAAATCAATTTTAAAGAGAGTATCATGTTTGTGTAACTGCTATTAATCATATTTAAAAAAAGAACAACGATACTTATAATAAAACATGGCACAAAACTCTACCTAATATTAAGTTTATGTTATAAATACATATGAACTTGTATAATTAACATATATATATATATATATATGTATATATATAATTTGAACTTGTTTATTATATATATATATATATATATATATATATATATATATATATTAAACAAGTTCAAATGTGTGTATATATATATACACATATATATATATACATATTAAACAGGTTCAAATGTATTTACAAGATAAACTTTGAATCAATATTTTTCAAATGTGATCAATACAAGGTATAGCTGTGTGCCTTGTTTTATTGTAAGGATCGTGGTCTTGTTTTCTCTAATATAATTAATGTCAGGTACACAAAAATAATACTCGCTTTGAAAAATGAACTGCATACAACAACAGCTGTTGCTAGTATTTCTAGACAATGTTCGCCTATAACAGTAAATGATACACTTTGCACCAGCCACTCAAGATGGATTGAAGACAGACAGACCACTCTTCCTAAAAGCATTTATGTATGAGTCAGATAGTATTTGTAAGTTACGGATCTCCCTGTATACTATTTTTGCTCTTCTCTCTCTCTCTGTCCCTCTCTTTCTCTCTCACTCTCTCTCACAGACACACACTTTCTCGCTATCTCTCTATCTGTCCCTCTTTCTCTCTCTCTCTACCTCTCTCTCTCACACACACACACACGTTCTCTCTATCTCTGCCTCTTTCTCTCTCTCCCTCACACACACACTTTCTCTCTATCTATCTCTCTCTTTCTGTCTATCTATCTATCTATATATCTATATATATTTATCTCCCTCTTTCTCTCCCTCTCTACCTCTGTCTTTCTCTTTCTCTCTCCTTCTATCTACCCCTCTCTCTCTCTATTTATCTATCTATCTATCTATCTATCTATCTATCTATCTATATATATATATATATCCAGAAAGGCAATAGAAAACAAAGCCTATTCTAAGATGAAAAAAAAACTTTCTAGAGTAACGTGTTTTCCACTGAGAGCCAAATGTCGTATCAACGTTGTTATACGTTGTTTTGCAATACCTTGGGACTTCGTTTGCAGCGGGTATCAATAGAAATACAACGGTTTATTTCATCTTTATTATAACTTGAAAACTAAAAATTACAGAAATAAAAAATAATACAAACTGGTATATGCGATTAAACGGTGGGTGTTTCACTTTTAAACGTGTCGACTAAACCCATGATGAGAATTACATATACATGCACTCAATGTCTTCTAGTTGATTTTCTCTTCGTTATTCCTTCTGTATTATTCCATCTCGCTTATGTCGGTTCGCCTTACTTAGGATCACTTCTCTAAATCTATGTTTTATTCTACACCTATATCTCCATTGTAATGTTTAGTTTATTATTTTTAGTCTTGGATAGTGTTACGGAGATATGTAAAATAATTATTATTTGGGCCTCCTGTCACAAATAACTGCTCGTAAAGACTGACTAAAATATGAGATATACGAGGCCTGTCTATAACGTACCCGACTTTAAGCCAGAAAAAAATATTTCAAATACGTGACTGGGTAGGGACCCTAACTCCCTTCAAAGTAGGCCCCTTGTGCTTGCACACACTTAGCCCAATGATCCATCCACTGTCGGAATACCTCTCCTGGAAGTCTTCTTTTTGAATGGTGTTCATCTCCGCCGTCACGTTCCTCATCATCTCTTTTTTGCGCACCCTCTAAATAACAGCTGCACTACGAGCAGAACACTGGTCACACTCCGCTGATGTGCGGCCATTTTTAAATCGGTTGAACCACTCCCTAATTTATGTTACACATCGAATATTCTCCAAACACCTACTGAAACTAACGCAACGGCGAAGATAAATACCATTCAAAAAGACTTCCAGAAGTGTTTCCGGCAGTGGATGGATCGGTGGGCTAAGTGGGCCAAGTACAAGGCCCCTACTTTGAAGGGGATAAGAGTCCCAACCCTGTCACATATTTGAAATATTTTTTCTTGGCTAAGGTCGGATACATTTTAGACATGCCTTGTATTACTCTGAGGGTCTCCAGTGCAACCGATTGGATACGTTGGTCAAACAGGGAATGTTATTGATTGTTTATTCGAGCTTCAGAAATGGCTGGAATATCTATGTCGCCTGCGGGATGAGACTGCTACTTGAAAATGTCTAAGAGTGTACGTTTATTTTAGCGAGGCTACAAACCGTCCACGCCACCTGCTTAGTAAACGAAATACGTATGAACAGCATATGCGCATTACCTCCTCCATTTATGTATTTGGCAGATGAAAACTAAATCATCGTGATCTATCTTTACACACGTGTATTTATAAGCATCACACTTTTATACTGGCCGATTACACGAATAAAGTTTCAGAATCTTTAGATGAGGAGTGATAATTTGAATAATTTTGATCATTCAGATAACTTTTTTCATCTTGGATGTTATTCTTACAGCGTTTCGGCCGATGTAACCTTCAACCTTCGCGTGCGTTCTGTTGAATTCGTGACTCGTTACGGAAAGTCGAACTGAACCCTTTATTTTATTCAACAAGGGCATATTGACGTCTTAAGTAATGTTTATAATAGTCTCAGTGTCGCTTAAAGTGTGGATTCCGCCTTCAACCCCAAGAAGACTGTTACTTAGAAATGAGGAAGGTTGGAGACCACATCGGCTAAAACGTTGTAAGAATAACATCCAAGATGAAAGCAGTAGTCCGAATAATCAAAATCAACTATATATTTGAATGTTGAACAAGGGTTAACAAAAGAGGTTATAGGCATGGAATATTAAATATGAATTTACATTTTGTGAACGTGACACAAATATTCGTAAATACGTCCGATAAAAAACGGAAGAAGATTCGAAGCCAGCAGAAGAATGAACTAACGAGGAAATAGATGAAAAGGAACGAGCGAAAAAAAAGGACCTTGTTAATATATATATATATATATATATATATATATATATATATATATATATATATATATATATATATATATATATATATATATGAAGTAATCCAACAAAAGATATAAGCGTCAACTAATATCTTATAATTAGTGAAACATCCGGATAAAAACTGAAGCTCAATATACTGGATAGAGCATTAATATTATAATATAAAATGAAGTAATAAAATAAGGTGTCAATCAAATTTTATTAGAATTCAAAGTTCAAGCAAAGTATTCTTAAGTCCTTAGCTCATGAGTTTTCAAAGATAATTCTTCTCTTCAGAGGACCATTACCGCAGTTATACTACTACAGGTAATAAAATTACGCTTTGAAAATATATAAAATTATATACACAAATACACAAAAATACATAACATCAAAACATATCAACCCAAAAACATACTTTTTGTTGAATCCATATAGTCCATCCAGGTCATACATATTATAATATATATATATATATATACGCCATTGTTACTCTTGATTATGTATTATTATACTTCGCTATATACAAGAGATCTTAATAAAATGGGTGTTATTAGCAGCTTCTGTGCTGAACACAATTTAAATTTCATAAATGTTTGCAAAGGATTGTAGAACATCAAAGAGAGAAGATGTTCTCCCACTGTTTAAGATACAGATAATGGAAACGGCAAACCAAGTTCAATTTTGTTGCACCTATGACATTCCCCTATGCATTGAACACATAAGTAAAAGTAATAACCCTTTAAAAACATTAAGCGTTGGACAAAGTAACGGATCGTGTTTGATGAATTATCCTCCGATATTTAGCAGTTCAAAGGTGTCGATATACACGCAAATTATACTAAACCTAATCAACATAGATTCAAAATGCAATCAACTCGGACAGTAAATTCGATATGGCAACACCAATCATAATAATTTCACTTAATATGATGTTTAATATCGTCTATTAAATTCAGTTGTCACATAATTGTTTATTTCTCAGTCTGACGTAAACGTTTATAATTAGCCATAAGTAGTTTAGCAGCTTTTTTATATTAATTAGTTTCTTTCTTTTGACGTAATTAGATTAAAAAGAATCTTGCTTCAGTCTGTTTAAAAAAAAAAAAATTTTTTTCGTGAGTTTGACTGTATATATATATATATATACAATAAGTGACCCAACGTGTTATCTTTTTGTTTAGAATATATATATATATATATATATATATATATATATATATATATATATACTAAACAAACATATGACCCATTGGGTCACTTATTGAGCTGGGATTTGATTGTTTAAATCGGGGACAAGTGAGTTTGAAAAGCCAGTTAAATATAAAAACATAAAAGTACAAAATCCCAAAGTAGTACTTTTTCGCTCCCTATTTTCTCCCTTTCTCAAATTCTCCCTCTCTCTCCCCCTCTCTCTATCTCTCTCTCTCTCTCTCTCTCAATATATATATATATATATATATATATATATATATATATATATATATATATATATATATATATATATATATATTTCTCCAAAGCTACGATTAAATAGTATTACTAATGTTGATGATATTTCTCGTTCCTTATCCTGGAATATTTTAATATTGTTATTCTTTCGTTTATTTGACTGTTAACACACACACAAAGAGAGAGAGAGAGAGTTTAGCAGATTTTTTATATTAATTAGTTTCTTTCTTTTGACGTAATTAGATTAAAAAGAATCTCGCTTCAGTCTGTTTAAAAAAATTTTTTTTTCGTGAGTTTGACTGTATATATATATATATATATACAATAAGTGACCCAACGTGTTATCTTTTTGTTTAGAATATATATATATATATATATATATATATATATACTAAACAAACATATGACCCATTGGGTCACTTATTGAGCTGGGATTTGATTGTTTAAATCGGGGACAAGTGAGTTTGAAAAGCCAGTTAAATATAAAAACATAAAAGTACAAAATCCTAAAGTAGTACTTTTTCGCTCCCTATTTTCTCCCTTTCTCTAATTCTCCCTCTCTCTCTCCCCCTCTCTCTATCTCTCTCTTTCTCTCTCAATATATATATATATATATATATATATATATATATATATATATATATATATATATATATATATCCAAAGCTACGATTAAATAGTATTACTAATGTTGATGATATTTCTCGTTGATTATCCTGGAATATTTTAATATTTTTATTCTTTCGTTTATTTGACTGTTAACACACACACAAAGAGAGAGAGAGAGAGAGAGAGAGAGAGAGAGAGAGAGAGAGAAAAGGAGAGTGAGATATAGAGAGGGAAGTGAAAGTGATAGCTACTGTATAAAAACGAGAGCCGGTGGCCAATCAAGACACAGTGAGAAAGGATGACAATGATAGAAGCGAGAGAGATAGGTAGCGTATAAAATAAAAGCGGAGGGGAAAACAACATAGAGTGAAAATGATAAATATGATAATATAGAAGTGAATGGAACTATCATTTTGGTATCTTATTTACGTCTTTACCGTCTCTACGAACAGACTACGTGAATTAACTGGAAAAGAGAGTCACTCTTTCTCTAAATGCTAACAAAGACATTAAAAACTATTAGAGACTGGCTGAATCAACATACATTAAGAGAAGAGTTTCGCACTCGTTATTTTTCTAGATATATTACTAAGATGTTCATATATAATCATAGAATTACTTCAGCAATTTGATTTTTCATATATAAATTATCATTTCTGATTACCTCAATAAAAATTTAGAAGTTGAATTTTTTTTGATAAAGTGGGTGATTTCTGTTCAAATGCAATACATGCTGCAGCGTAAGTGCGAGGTGGTTGTCTGACTTGCTATTTGTTTTCTCGCTTCCCCTCACAACTTGAAATTATTTCCTCTGCTCTCTAATAAAAGGCATGTCTTTTACTCAATAACTTTTGCGTGACGCGATGAAAGTATATATATATATTCATATGTATGTACAAATAAATACACATTGGTATTTAATATAGAGTGGAGGCTGTGTGTATTGAGCGATTTATAACATAATCTATAAGATGATAATTAATAGCATTAAATCCAATGACAGAATAGAAGAACATTAAACGAACACTTATTTTACGTATGTTTCTGTAAGTTAAGTGGTGCTTATAATAGCGTCATCAATTCTTTTCATGGAAATCGCTTCAGACAAGGCATGAAGCCACTTGATGTAAGAAGCTTAAAAAATACCACTTCCAGGTCAAAAACTAAGGGACGATAAGTGTTAGAGGGATAGATTCCGACCTCGAAAACAATAATTATTCCCCCCTTTTGTTCAGAAACATCGCTCATGAAATGTGAGGACTAAAGGACAAAATAAGGGAAGCGAGAGTTATTAGATTGCCGAAAGTAAACCCAAGGTCCACTCTCCATAATAAACTAAAACATACTTCCAGATTTATTTTCTAAATTAGCTTTTTTAATGTCTTATAGTCATTTATCTGTTCCCAATCCACTCGATAGAATGAAACAAATTATTGCCCCCTAGGTTTTGATCTGGAAGTGAAATTGTTTTACCTTTTTACATCAAGTGACTTCACGCCTTGTCTGGAGCGATTTCTGTAAAAAAAAATGATGACACAAAATGTTTAGAGTACTCCTCTTTATGTTACACGATTTGGTAGCGTGAGAGTGTTATGTTCAGTAAATACGACTAATGTGAATACTAAAAAAACTTATAACTTCCAACTCTATTGGATAGATTTACCTGAGTGTATGCATGATGAAGCCTTGGCATGGGTCATACGTTATTTGAAACAGGGTGTCAAAAATAGTGTTACTAGATTATTTTTCATTTCCCTTTGACACACTCAGTATCCCAAGAGCTAAATATAATACTACTGGCACAACTAAGTACTTACAGTGTGTAAATGTATTGAATAAAATTCAACAAAACTTAGCATAACTAGCCCTTAGGATGCTGAGTGTGTAAGAGGGATATGAAAAATTATCTTATTATTATGAAATAATAATTATATTAATTGTAAAAATGTATGGTCTCAAAATGTATTGGCTGAAATTGTACAACATTTTCCAGCAATATTCTTGAGATGGATTTACTTTAATCAGAAATACTAATTATAATAAACGAATAAAAAATTAAATTCGTATGAATCAGAAATACTAATTATAATAAACGAATAAAAAATTAAATTCGTATGAATCAGAAATACTAATTATAATAAACGAATAAAAAAGTAAATTCGTTTGAATCAGAAATACTAATTATAATAAACGAATAAAAAAGTAAATTCGTTTTAATCAGAAATACTAATTATAATAAACGAATAAAAAAGTAAATTCGTTTGAATCAGAAATACTAATTATAATAAACGAATAAAAAAGTAAATTCGTTTTAATCAGAAATACTAATTATAATAAACGAATAAAAAATTAAATTCGTTTGAATCAGAAATACTAATTATAATAAACGAATAAAAAAGTAAATTCGTTTGAATCAGAAATACTAATTATAATAAACGAATAAAAAATTAAATTCGTATGAATCAGAAATACTAATTATAATAAACGAATAAAAAAGTAAATTCGTTTGAATCAGAAATACTAATTATAATAAACGAATAAAAAAGTAAATTCGTTTTAATCAGAAATACTAATTATAATAAACGAATAAAAAAGTAAATTCGTTTGAATCAGAAATACTAATTATAATAAACGAATAAAAAAGTAAATTCGTTTTAATCAGAAATACTAATTATAATAAACGAATAAAAAAGTAAATTCGTTTTAATCAGAAATACTAATTATAATAAACGAATAAAAAAGTAAATTCGTTTGAATCAGAAATACTAATTATAATAAACGAATAAAAAAGTAAATTCGTTTGAATCAGAAATACTAATTATAATAAACGAATAAAAAATTAAATTCGTATGAATCAGAAATACTAATTATAATAAACGAATAAAAAAGTAAATTCGTTTGAATCAGAAATACTAATTATAATAAACGAATAAAAAAGTAAATTCGTTTTAATCAGAAATACTAATTATAATAAACGAATAAAAAATTAAATTCGTTTGAATCAGAAATACTAATTATAATAAACGAATAAAAAATTAAATTCATATGAATCAGAAATACTAATTATAATAAACGAATAAAAAATTAAATTCATATGAATCAGAAATACTAATTATAATAAACGAATAAAAAAGTAAATTCGTATGAATCAGAAATACTAATTATAATAAACGAATAAAAAAGTAAATTCGTTTTAATCAGAATGGTACAACTTTGTTGTCCGGTTTGATTCTGTTGTCTGAATTCTTGCCGGATGGGGTCACGTAATGGTTGCCAACATCTCTAAGTGAAAGTGGTATTTTGGAATCGACTGGATTCGAACGAATAAAGACCCAACAACTTTGCGTATATGTTTGATTGAATACCGCCATTCCTATAAACTTGGGCAAGTGTATATAAAAGAAAACCAAATCAATAATTTCAAAGTTTAAACTTTATTTCGTACTAGCCTATGAACCTGTCTCAGGAAGGGTCCATAATATTGATATACCCTTTGACCCCTAATAGATCGATTTCGAAATACCGAAATAATTTACTTTAGCCTCGTTCTTCGTGCTAAGAACAAGGTGTACTATATGCTCTGTCCTCGGCTGATGAAGGAGAAATCCTTTATAAACTGACGCAATGTTTATGTTGTCCCAATCCAAAGTGACATTTTTAGGGGAGCTGGTTTTAACAGCAATAAAAACCAACCGTGTGTCTAACTCTGCCCTTGTGGGGAGGCAAGTAAATAAAAAAATATACTATTATTGTGAAAACTGTGATAATGGAGTTTTTTATGCAAAGTTTTATTTTGTAGAGTAAATTTCAATTTAATGTAATTTTAATGTTCGTGTTGTCGGAAGTTATATAATTCCGAGCCATTGCAGGTGTAGAATCAGAGATAAACTGGGTTTTTATCGGTTGATGCTATACAACTTTATAAGAAAATAGCCCATTTTATTTAGACATATTATAAGATAGTGTATATCTATCCATCATAATCCTTTTATAATTTATTTTATATAAATAGATTCTGCGATGTAGGTTACCGAAGCCCTTTTCTCAATTTAATATTTCATTATTTCATTCGCACCTCGTGTTCTCGCAATGAACGACTCCTTCACCAATAGTTCAATACATAGCTATTACATCTGCATACAATTATTACTTTGTCACGCTTCCATAGTCTCCATCGATTTTTATAACAATTTAGTTGTTTCGCAATTCCTTAATTAGACGCCTGAAAATGACACTTTTCGCCAAACCGGAAAAAATCCACCTTTCTATCGTTAAGTTTAATCTCCATGTCTACGACGAGCCGGTCCCTAACACACGCACTGCAAAGAATGATTAGAAACGTGGTTAAACGCTAAGAGATCGCTTCATATTCGTCTGATCTATTTTCTTTCGCCAATACCGTTTGTTGGCATGACAACGAGATCTGAACGTATCAGAAAATAGGAGTGCAACATGCAATATCTTCTTTTATTCGATTCACTAATTCTTACGGATACAATTAAGTGCAAGAATGGTAAGCAAAATCATAACAGGGTAAAATCAAAACTTCAATATTTCAAAATATTGCTAATTTTAGGAGAGAAAAAAACTAGCAGGACCCGTGTCCCGGCGTTGTCCGTGTGGAAATATAAAGATGGAAAATCAAAACTTCAATATTTCAAAAT
This sequence comes from Sepiola atlantica, assembly GCA_963556195.1. Lineage (NCBI taxonomy): Eukaryota > Metazoa > Mollusca > Cephalopoda > Sepiida > Sepiolidae > Sepiola > Sepiola atlantica. The sequence goes on along the minus strand of OY744516.1, from coordinate 232,393,423 downwards.
AATTTTAGGAAAAAAAAACTAGCAGGGCCCGTGTCCCGGCGTTGTCCGTGTGGAAATATAAAGATGGAAAATCAAAACTTCAATATTTCAAAATAATTTTAGGAAAAAAAAACTAGCAGGACCCGTGTCCCGGCGTTGTCCGTGTGGAAATATAAAGATGGAAAATCAAAATTCAAAGATATTGATTTTGATAGTTTTACAAATGGTTGATTTTTGGCCCAGGAAATCCTTGTTAACTTCTTGAAGTTGTACAAATCTGGTTTTAGGAAACATTTTAAAGATCACTTTTCTATGGATTGGCTCCAAGCTTTCAAAAGCATTATCCATTAAACTAGCGCGTAATCCCTATATATACTAAATTTAAATCGTCAACGACTTCCTGGAACATTGCGAAAAACGTTCTATGCGCGTTTCTCCGCCGTCTTATTAAAATTTTCTTCTTTTTCCAGCAATATTGTTTATTTGCTTTTGACACCTGAGGATAATTCGACGAAGAATCGAAAAAGTCTGTGAAACCCGTGAAAACTATGGAACATTTATTCATTTTCTTGATTTTAATACAAAAAACATCACTAAAATTGAAAAAATAAAAAAGGTATGATTAAACAGAACAATTCTGTGATTTTTAACAATGTTTGCATAAATTAGGAATGCTTCCCAAATACACGCAATATATATATATATATATATATATATATATACATATGTATATATGTCAGCTATACTCCTCGATTGCTGTTGCATTAAAACTGATAAACAGGATAGCTTGAAGATATCAGGCTAATATACCTAATATGAAATAATTACGTTGAATCCCTGGTTTTCGTTCGATCGCCGAAGTTAAGCAACGTTGAACCTGGCCAGTACCGGATTGATGTCCATCTGTGAATACCAGGTGCAGTATGTGGAAGAGCGTCGAACCCTTCTAGCAAAAAGACAACAGTGAAGATGCCCTTTACGTAATAGACAGTACCAATCCCCCGACATAAACGACACAAAAATTGTGTGTGAGGGAAATTTGCATAGAGTCCAGGTGAACTGCTAAAAGGAAAGGAACCGAGAATGAAAACAGAACAATCTGGAGAGCGGCAGAAACGAGGGTTTTTTGGTAGAAGATTGCCCCGGATTTGTTTGGGGTTTTGTGCGTTGCTTTTTTACATAGGTGCCACAACTTCAGTATAACCTTTTCTCATGGAAATTGCTCCAGACAAGGCATGAAGCCACTTGATGTAAGGAGCTAAAAGATTACTACTTAATTAGCCGACGATAAGTGTTAGATGAATAGATTCCGACCTAGAAAAACAGCAATTCTTCCCCCTTTGTCAGAAACACCGCTCATGAAATGTGAGGAGTAAAGGACAAAATAAAGGAAGGAAGAGTTACGAGACGACCGAAGAAAGTAAACCCAATTTAGTCAGTTTCTACTATCCTGCTATTCTACATATGTGTTGACACAACGGAACATCTTGGCGAAAGTTTTTTCCTCGGTCATGTAGCGAATCTCTTTGATGAGAGTATGATTTAGTAGTAGTAGTAGTAGTAGTAGTAGTAGTAGTAGTAGTAGTAGTAGTAGTTGTAGGATACTTTATGACAAACGAACTTTAGATGTCTTCCAACCATTCCTTTTTGTTTGCCAGAATAATTCTTTCTTTCTTTGAATCTGACGAACATTACCACTAATTGGTGTGCTGCGTCTTTTGAAAGAGTACCATAACTTTGTCGCATTTTGTAGATCATTAGTGCAAATATTCTATTGATTATCCTGTCTGAAAAGCTTCTATTTTCACTTAATACTGGGGAGCTGTTTGCTTATCTATAGTTTGCTGGACAATTCGCAAAGTATGGAAGGGTCTTCGCGCGGATATTTATTGAAAGTGAACATTGTATCCATTTAAACAAAAATCATCGCATCAACTTGATTCAATTAAACCAATAGCATGAATAAGCAAACCAATTCACAATTAGCCATGTGTGACTCTGATTACAAAACAGGGCATAACTCATTCTATAAAACCCACTGCAAATAGAGACTCCTATATATACTTAACTTCGAAAGTATATTCCTACTATGTAATATGCAACATCAACATTGTATATGATGCGGGAAGTCATGTGCTAGAATGTAAACTTGATTATATTTATCATTTAAACTTATATTCAAAAACAAGCTATGTGCTCTACATGTTGCAAAACGACTGTTTGTTTTCTTAAATCTTGTAAACCAGCTGTTACCTTACCACAATATGATTTTAAAAGGGGTCATGTTTTAACGCGACATTCTGGTAGAGAATCGTAATCTCTGAGTTGTCCGATTTGTAACTGCCAGGACTTATCTCCATTTATTTATTAAAATCTGAATTTTAACCTTACCGTTGGCCCTAATAAACTACATCTTTTTTAACCCTGACCCTAACCCTAACCCTAACCCTACATTTTTTAACCCTGACCCTAACCCTACATTTTTTAACACTTACCCTAACCCTAACTCTACATTTTTTAACCCTAATCCTAACCCTAACTCTACATCTTTTTCAACATTAACCCTAACCTTACCCCTACATCTTTTTAACCCTAACCCTAACCCTAGCCCTACATCTTTTTTTAACCCTAATCCTAACCCTAGCCCTACATCTTTTTAACCCTACCCCTAACCTTACCCCTACATCTTTTTTTAACCCTAACCCTAACCTTACGCCTACATTTTTTTAACCCTAATCCTAACCCTAGTCCTACATCTTTTTCAACATTAACCCTAACCCTAGCCCTACATCTTTTTAACCCTAACCCTAACCTTAGCCCTACATCTTTTTAACCCTAACCCTACATATTTGTTTTGCTCTGTCCAAAACACTATCACTGTGTAACGCTATCAAACTTGCAGTGACAATAGAGGTGTAGCCAAGTAATACTGAATACAGAATTAAATGAGACTTCAGTGTATAAAAAAGAGAACGATATTTGATCTTATACCCTCTTCTTTGATATAATTCGATGTAAATAGTGTCCAAAACTTTCTTTTTTAAAAAATTGGTATTTCGTAAAACTTGTAAAGCCAGTTTTAATGACTTCGTAATTAACAGCTCCAAGTCCCATCAAATTGCGAATGATCGCAAAATACTTTAACTTTTTTGTTAACTATTAAATCGGCGGCGGATTTGTTTACGATTGACGTAATTTCGTTAGTAAATTATATTTTAAAGGTTTTATTTTAATTTTGTTTTATTTTCCGGTGTTACCATTTTATTGCGATAAATATTTGCTCAATAGTAAATAAAAATAATAATGGGTCAGTCACTTTTAGGCGAGAAACACACACATACAAAAAAGCACGCGATCAATAAAGAGTCTACTGTGGTATAGAACAATTTGAATATTTCACGTCTTCCGTTCTGTTGCCAGCGCTTCAAGTTGTGAATTTCAGTTATTTGATTGTTGGAGGAAGCAAAAATATGTTTAATTTACTCGAAATTCTTAGAATGTATTGAAGTAGCTAAAAAAAAGTTAAATACCAAATTAGATACTCTTGTAGAGATGATATGACATATCAAATGGATCGAATTTTTTTGTAACATAGTTCACCCCAAACAAGGCAGACCGCCACTGTAGACGTACGGGGCTACTGAGAAAAAAGATGATAGTTTTGGGGGGCTTAACCTTAATTGGGAGCTGCACAGCGAGATGTCTGTTTACATCAGTTTTAAATTTTTGCATGTCAGTACCGTCAGGAAAACAGGGAGCAGGGAGGGAGTTCCAGAGTCCAGCAGCACGATTAAAACAAGCTTTTGTTGTAGAAAGCTCTTCGGCATCTGGGGACCTCCACAGTAAATTGTTGGGATTTAACAGATTGTCGGGTTGGTCTAGTAAATTTTTGTCGCGGGGGTACCAGAGCATAATCAATTGAAGTACTTGTAAAACAGGCACAAGGAAGCAACATTGCGGCGATGTGACAGGGACTGGAGCTTAGTGGATAGTTAGAGACCTATCAAGTTGACAACTCTTTTTTGGACCTTTCTGAGATAGAGACTAGTGGATGATACCCGAAGCCAGATGTGGAAACAATACTCCATGCATGGTCGGATGGTGGCTTTGTAGAGATACAGGATGATGTCAAGTGCAAGGAGTTTACTAGCACGGTAGAGGGAGCCCACCTTCTTTGCTGCAGTCTTGGCAATGTCTTCAATGTATTTGTTCTAATACATGTTACCTGTGAAGGTTAGGTCGAGGAGTTTGAATGTTAAACTCTCAGGTAAGGTGTTATTTGCCATGATAATCAGTGGTTGAAGAGGTTTCTTGTAGTTATTGACGGAAAGGAGCTTTGTCTTTGCGGCATTAAAAGTTACCAACCATTTATGACCCCAATCGACTACAGCCTGGAGGTCATTTTCTAAGGATTCAGCCATTGCCTCGGATATAGTAATGCCCATTTTGCCCACATGACAAGAGTAAAGCGTGTTGTCGTCAGCTAATATACCAATCTCAGACTCAATGTCATCAGGGAGATCGTTTATGAAGATCAGGAACAATAACGGTCCAAGGATAGATCACTGGGTTACAAAAGCATTTATGTCATGTTGCTTAGATAAACGGCCATCGAGAACAATCTGGACGGTTCTTTTGGTTAGGAATGGAGCTAATTATAGCTAATACCGTATCAGCATATTTTCAGGTGAAGCCCTATATGACATACCTTGTAAAAAGTGTTGGATATATCAAGCGCTACTGCCCTAGCTTTACATGCCTTGTCGAGTGTATTCTATTTAATCTCTCTCTCTCTCATTTATTTATCTCGCTCTCCGAATATTGACCATAAAAATGGAAGAGGCATTATGTTTTTCTGTGTATGTGTTTTGCGTCCGAAATAAATGGTAAAAAGCCAATATTTTATTTTCCTTACAAAGCCTTTTCAAAACAGATACACTTAGTACGAATTATTTTACGAATCCTTTCGCTTAAAGTAAACCAAACAGCATTATTATGTTAATATTGAATCTGTCTATTTCACGCTCTTCAAAAAATACATAAACGGTCGATTAACAGCCAAATATATGCTCGTCTTGTTTTTATTGATAGTAATTAAAAATAAAAATAAAATAAACTACAGAGAGAGATATAATGTTGTAGTCTTATATTTTTAAAGAAAAGAACATGAGCGCATAGTAAAAAATAACAGATGACTCCCTTCCTAATAAAAGGGATGCGTACAACTTTACACCGAAAACCACTTAGGTCATCTCCATAGACTAAAATCGAAGTAGGTTTTAGAACTCACGATATTTAAATAACATATATGCTCTAGTAATACTTTTCTTAAATTCTTTTTAAAAAGCAGTTATATTTTGAGTGACTATTTTTCTTTCGATGTTAGCTTATGTTCCTACGCTGAGTGGTTGATTTATTATCAAATGAAAGCACTTTGCGTAGATGTACTTCCTTTGAACTACTTACAGCTTAACTTAAGATATGAACCCAAGCGGACGTAAGGCGCACCAGTCCAACTCACCAGCAGCATGGAACTTTTCCTGACCTTTGACGTCAAATCCTTCCATAACCTCTTCCTTTTGTTTGTTGAGCGAAGATGTGAAACAAAGTTGATAATCATGTTAGAATAAGACTTTATAAATAATGTACTGTTATGGTGTAATGTTGATCTACTTTATTTCGTGTATAGATAGACTTTCAGATACTATCAATAAAATTGTAACTATGTGTCGTAGTCATGGCGACAGTCATTGGTGACAGTCATGGCCACAGTATCGGACACATACTTTCTATAACATACTATTTCTCTTCTTCTGTAAATACACTCTTGTAAATATACAACAGTGTTGTCTTAATTATTATCGATCCTTCAAAGTCATCAAAGGATTCGAAACCTATATCCCACAACACTGGCGACGAGGATTCCAAACCCATACCTCCCAACACTGGCGACGAGGATTCGAAACCTATAATTCACAGCACTGGCGACGAGGATTCCAAAGCTATATCTCACAACACTGGCGACGAGGATTCCAAACCTATATCTACTACACTGTTGACGACAATTCGATAACTATATCTCACAACACTGGCGACGAGAATTCGAAACATGTATCGCACAACGCTGGAGACAATGTACTCGGACTTATTCTTACCAACATTTTTTTCGAACGTACGTTGCACAACTCTGGCGAGAAGAAATTTAGATTTATTCGGACACGAAAATAACCCGGACTTATGTTGCATACGACACTGGCAAAGAAAACTCAGATTCATGCATACAATTATAAAGTTGAATTTTTGAAAAAACAAAAACATGTATTTTCACAAACCTATATATGCATATATATACATATATATATGCATATACACATATATATACATATACATATATATAATAGATATACATATATATATATATACATATATATATATATACATACACATATATACATATATATTTATATACATATATATATACATATATATACACACACATATATACATATACATATATATACATATATTTATATATATATATACATGTGTATGCATATTGAGGGTTTACACTTTAGGGGTATGATGAGGAATGCACATTCAATTAATCTTACTGAATTGATGTTCAGTGACTATTATGCAATAAATAATATTTAAACATATATAATAATTAATATATATATATATATAAATAAATATATATATATACAAATAAATAAATAATTTCAGCAAAATTGTGTGCTTTGCATACGTGCATATTTGTGTGAGTACTCGGATGTGAGTGAGCTTTTCAGAACTTCGGCTTAGTTATTAATCCTGAAGTATGTGTATCTCATGTATGCTTTTGACTTCAGGTAGGCGAGTCAAGATTTTGTCTCTCGGTATAATTTCGCAAACCATTGTATCATAAATAAATAATTATATATCACTGTTGAGAATAAATATATATTTTAAAACTGTTATTGCCCTCTTCACTTTCTGGCACCGCAACAAATTACTTATAAGCACACATTATTATACAAAGATCTTTCGGAAAATACTAAATCACTTTGTATAGATCTGTCTCAGACTTGTTATACATAAGAACGTAGTTCTATTGAGCTACTTTCTATAAAACCACAAGAAAGATTATGTAAAACAGATACGAGATCAAAATAGTAAAGAACGTTTTGAAAAGACATTGCGACGGTCACGGCCTTTTCTGAACATCGTCCTCGCTCGTCTTTGCTTTCTCCAACTTGGGCTCACCAGAATAGACGCAACTAATAATTTGCAGCATTTTATATTTGTCATTGACCTTTGCGACGATACACAAACGCCATGAAAATCAATTAACAACCTCTGAATAGAACAACACAGACGCAGAAACATTGATTTTCCTGAGTTTACGTAAGAAAATATCTGTATTCTTTTTTTTTTTGCTTTGGTTATTCTTTTATTTCCCAGGTGCATCATTTTAACACATCTACCAAGGAAGCAAATCGATAAGACCGAAATACTGGGAAATATACATATATATATATATATATATATATATATATATATATATATATATATATATATATATATATATATATATACATACACACACATATATATATACATACACATATATATACACACATATACATACATATATATACATACACACACACACACACATCTCTCTCTCTCTCTCTCTCTCTCTCTCTCTATATATATATATATATATATATATATATATATATATATATATATATATGCGTGCGTGTGTGTGTGTGTAGAAAGAGAGATAAAACAAAACAGAAACACTAAGCGTAAAATACATGAAAATAAGAAAGAAGCAGAAATTATTTCCTAGAATGTTTTCTTGTTTTGTACTTCCTTCATTTCTGGACTTTATTTATCGATTTTGTTTCGTAAAAATTCCTTTACTTATTTGAATTTTTCAGACAGCCATCCAATTATTTTTAGTATTCGCTAAATTATCACGAAGAAAATTTCAACCCTTCAAAAAAAAATATTGACTCTAATCACGTAGTTCGAGGAACACAAACACACATACACACACACACACATATCTATATATATATATATATATATATATAATTTCTTTGTTTGTAAGATAGTTGAACACACACCAGCAGAGTGTTCGATTGATTGAGAGATGTGAAATTCAAAATTAAGGGCGTAAATTTGTATTTATTTATTTAGTAAATATATTTATTTATTTAATAAGTAACACATCGGTACCGTCGGTTTTGAGTTCGGAAGGGGTCCGACTTTCCAAACTTTCGCCAGCCTGTATGAACAGAGGCTGACGTAAGTTTAGAAAGTCAGACCCATACCGGACTCGAAATCGACGGTACCGATGTTGTACTGATTTTCTGTACTATATATATATATATATATACAGGGTGGGCCAAAATAAGGGTCCTATCTTTAAATTTGAATAACTTGAATTTGAATAACTTCCACAAAATAAAAGTTAAACTCACCAAACTTTATGTTTGTGTAGACTGACCCTTCCGAGATTTTTTGAAATAAACAAAACAAATTTTAGCCGAAAAACACTTCTTAAAACTTACAAAAACTAAAGTATTGTTTTTTACACTGTTTTGAGTTTTTTAAGCAAAAATAATGTTTTCTAAATGAGGGTACGTTCCTTAGGGCTAATACGGCTCATGCTTGCTTCGGAAGGGGTCCTTTACTTATTCTAAAAAAAAAATTTTTTAAATCAATAAATAAAAAAGTTATGAATTTTTAAAAATAAGACCCTTATTTTTGCCCATTCTGTATATATATATATTTATTTATTTATTTATTTATTTATAAATGAGAGAGAAAGAGTGAGTGAAATTGCGGTTTTTAATTTAGTAGAGAAAATCAGTACAGTATCCCTACAAATAAGCTATACACAAAAAAGAGTCACCCACATACAGACAGTTACGCTGTATCACAGCTCTTCAGTGAGTCTAGACAAGCTAGTGCCTCAGGCCGGGATTGAAACTCAACCGTCGAGCTCATAGTCTGCCCCTCTACTCCTGCGCTGTCATACGACACTCACTAAATGTAAGTGATATCTCAAGGTAAACATTGTCAAGTGCCGGAGCTCGAATTAGTTTTACCCAATGAGCTATGCCTTTAAGCAGTTGGCGATATCCTTACAAATTAGCTCTATCCAAGAAAGGGAGTTTTATATAGTCATCCATATACAGACTGCGTAGCTGTATCACAGCTCTTCAGTGCTGCTAGACCAGCTAGTGCCTCAAGTCGGGATTGAAATTCAACCGTCGAGGTGACAGTCAGCGCCTCTACCCCTCGAATTAGTTTTACCCAATAGAGAGTGAGAGAAATTTCGTATAACATAAAGCATCGACTTTTTCGAATCAGAACAGAATTATCCAACACAGTCGATCTTGCACCCGCAAAGGCCTCGATATTCTTTCAGATAGAGTTTTATAAAAATAATAAATCATTATAACGGGTCTATCTTAAAACGTTACTGCAGTTTCACCTTAGATACGATCATCAGTTTGTGTTCTGGTCCCATACGTCACTATATATTTGAATGCATGTTCAAACTAGCAAAGGAATATAATTTTTACATTCATTTTAAAAAACTTATTTGGCATGACATCAATGTGTCATATTTCCGTTATTACTGTGTGAGACGAGACCAGATTGTTCTATTTGTGTTTTACTGGCATCGGCCCAGCAATTTATGTGTATAACTTAAACAAGATTTTAGGTTCTTCTAATATGGCCAATAAACATGACCATTCAAGTTCACTATGTTCAAAGAATGTGTGCCTACGCCACGGAAGATATTCCATTAAGAACCCAATTTTTTTATTCATGCGTTTTTGTGTTGCTTTTATTCACGTTACTTCTTTCATCTAGTCTTTTTATTTCCCCTACATCATGGAGAGAATATTCAGCGAATCGCTGACAAAGAGACAATAGCCTGTCTGTTTATCATTTCTGGACATTCATATATTTGTCGACTTTAATATTTACAATGTTTAATACTAGCCTATTCCAACAAGACTGATGATGATGAAAGTGTGATCAGGATTTCTCTCCTGCTTATGACTTGAGAGATTGTTGATAACCCCACTGGCGTACGTGATGCTGATGAATATTTTGTAAGCCTTCTTGATCCTTTTTACTGACAAACTACCATGAACAGTGAACATCATCAGATTTAACTGTAATCTTCCGTCATCTAAATTCATCTCTATTTAGATTAAATCTAAGTTCAAGCCCCTACTTATGAAGGCACCAAAGCCACACGAATAGGAAAGTTAATGCGATGACTGGATTGTAAGTTGAACGATGAAGAATCGTATTACAGGATTTAAAATGAGGAATTAAAGTATGAAATTTGATTACAAGTATTTATTGGCATTTGATTATGTCTTTGATGTTGTAGTCCGCATGAAGCAGTCTCGTTGTATTATGTTCCACAAATAGAAAGTTCTTGGAAAGAAATTCTATCGAAAGTCTTCGATATGTAATAAGTTATAGCCCAGAGAATAGTCCTCATCGATCGATTTACTGATTCGTTGTGATATTACAGTTAGCAAGTTATCTTGCAGGACGAAATCCGTATCGCTTGTCACTAGGTAGATAACTTTTGCTAAAGCGATTGACAACTTGATTTATCACAGATTCAAACGAATTATTTATGACGCATAGGAGGCTGATCGCTCTGTCCTGAGAAAAAGAAGACTAATCCCCAATATATTTAAATAGTGGAAAAGCTGCAAAAATGAGATGGAAAGCATTTTTCGTTTAATCAACTTTTATATAGCTTTGTAATGATAAGAATGAGTTATGCAGATTGATAGAGACAATAACTGGAGCATTCTTTCCTTTATCAATGTATGTAAAATTAAACGAAATTTCCATGAACTGAGTTTTTTTCAAATTCTTTCCACACGTAGAACACGTCCATGGGATAGATTACTTTAGCACTACATCTTTTTCCTTTTTATTAATCTAATGCCAAGAAATATTTTTCTATAAACATATTCAAATTCTGTTCTTTTTATCTATCATTTTAAATCCTCACATATAATTCGTCATTATTCGACTTAAGAACTAAATGTCTCATTTAATCTTATTCTAGAATCCGTTTCAGCTGTGTTAATTGGTGACTCATTGTTATTCTTAAATCTTTATATCTAAATTACTGATAATATATGGTTTTGTTTGAAATGTGGTTCTTCAAAAGATACACGCATTGTCTGCGCATGTAAATATCATTTACATTAAAATTGAAACTAGATGTAAGATTTGATATTTATTTAGAGAGATAAGCGAAGAGTTAAGTTACAAAAATAGGAGGATATTTCTCTGTTATATATCAAATACATAAAATTAAGTTAATCGGATATTCGAAATTTATTATCGATATGTTTATTTCTACAAACCAGATACTTAAATCTGCTTTGCGACAGAGATTATATATTCTTTTTACAGCATGTTGCTTCCGATCTATTTTACGAATTACTATACTTAGAACGACCGATATTTATTTGGGGGAGAAACAGTATTTCTATGCATCGGTAACTCGTCCGGAATAACTTTATCAACTTCAAAGGGGTTTAGATATTCAATAATATTTGTTCAAACTCAAGAAATTTGAGAATAAAAAATACTAAATAATAAAAGAAAAAGAAAAATAAACATTTAAGACCAAAACGACATGAAGTCATAATTCCACATATTAAAATATTAAATAATAACATATCTAAAAGTGTCGGGTAATTGGAATGAAAACGGCGCATTTCCGCCGCGTGTTTTCCGTTTGTAAATCTACATCAACACGTATTATAATTGTCAAAAAATAATTCTACATCAACACGTATTATAATTGTCAAATAATAATTCTACATAAACACGTATTATAATTGTCAAAACTAAAATTCTACATCGACACGTATTATAATTGTCAAAAAGATAATTCTACATCAACACGTATTATAATTGTCAAAAAATAATTCTACATCAACACGTATTATAATTGTCAAAGCAATAATTCTACATCAACACGTATTATAATTGTCAAACAAATAATTCTACATTAACACGTATTATAATTGTCAAAAAAATAATTCTGCATCAACACGTATTATAATTGTCATACAAATAATTCTACATTAACACGTATTATAATTGTCAAAAAAATAATTATACATCAACACGTATTATAATTGTCAAAAAATAATTCTACATCAACACGTATTATAATTGTCAAAAAAATAATTCTACATCAACACGTGTTATAATTGTCAAAAAAATAATTCTACATCGACACGTATTATAATTGTCAAACAAATAATTCTACATCAACACGTCGTATAATTGTCCAAAAAAATAATTCTACATCAACACGTATTATAATTGCCAAAAAAATAATTCTACATCAACACGTATTATAATTGTCAAAAAATAATTCTACATTAACACGTATTATAATTGTCAAAAAAATAATTCTACATCAACACGTGTTATAATTGTCAAAAAAATAATTCTACATCAACACGTGTTATAATTGTCAAAAAAATAATTCTACATCGACACGTATTATAATTGTCAAAAAAATAATTCTACATCAACACGTCGTATAATTGTCCAAAAAAATAATTCTACATCAACACGTATTATAATTGTCAAACAAATAATTCTACATCAACACGTATTATAATTGTCCAAAAAAATAATTCTACATCAACACGTATTATAATTGTCAAAAAAATAATTCTACATCAACACGTATTATAATTGTCCAAAAAAATAATTCTACATCAACACGTATTATAATTGTCCAAAAAAATAATTCTACATCAACACGTATTATAATGGTCCAAAAAATATTTTTTTTAAATCCCTTCACTCATGCAAAACAGTATATTTTATTGCAGTCGTCCTACTTATTCCCTACTCTTAAAATCATCTACGGTAACCATTTTTAAATATTATCGCCCATTAATAGTGCCACCACGCTGTCCGTATTGATTGAAATTTTATTTTAAATTGAAGACTATATTTTTCGACTAATCAAAACTATACTTATTATGGTACCTCCTGACATGCATACAATGTGTAATCGTACTTTATGTGTTTTAAACTATGTTAATAAGTGTTCCACCGCCAACGTCATTTTCAATCAACACAATAAAATGCGATGTATACAGTAAACTGTTAAAGTAAGGGACTTGTTGAGTTTTACTTTTTGGCTGCCTGTTACAATTTATTAACTTAAAAAACAATACTGTTAATTGCATTTTATAATTAAAAAAAAATATTTAAACGTAATATTTACTTCCTAAAAATGTAAAATATAAACAAGGTAATTCGAAGTACTCTCTGTGTTCGATAACAAAGCGAAGTGGAGGGGAAATCCTCATGTTATAACTAGAAAATTATACTACTAATAATACTAGTACAGCTACTACTACTATTACAAATGCTGCTGCTGCTGCTGCTGCTGCTGCTGATGATGATGATGATGATGATGATACATGGAAGCACAAGACAACAGAACCGGGGAAAATACAACCGCACGAGAGAGGCGCAAGCATAGGCTGACGCCACGAAAATTATGGACAGAGGGTCGAGGAGGGAAAGCGCAAACCAGACCTCCACTGGAAGAGCGCGGACAGCTCAGGGACCTTGGGGAGGCTTGTTGCCCCTCGGGCCCCAAACGGGACCAATGGCCCTTATCAGCGGGAAATCGGTGGTGGGTGGCTGTTGAGATACCGCAAGGTCATCAGCAGTGATGAACGAAAAGAGGTGGAGCATACTGGAAGTCTGAGGAGACTCGTTGTCACTCAGACTCCAGGGAATACCACAGGTTGTTGGCAGTGGGGGACCACTGACGATGGCCAGTGTGATAACTCCTAGTGAGTAAATAATAATAATGGACAAAATACGAAGAAGAAACTAGAAAATAATGGCCGCTAGTGATGAAATCTTTGAATTAAATTTACATATTCTGAATTTTAAGATTTCAGTAGAAAACGATGTTGTGTACAATGAATCAAATGAAAAGGGATTCAAACTTGACGAATATTTTTATTAATAAATAGCGTTATTTATGCAGAGTTGTTCGGATGGAGATAACATCATTAATATTTTATATTTTAATTAAAATTATTTTTTAATTTGTTTAATACGTTTTCGCAGGAACGATAGTGTTTCAATCTCAACTTAAAATAATTGCATATCTGTGCAAAGCTGTGATACTACAACACAGTTGTCTATAAATGACGCAGCACACACACACACACATATATATATATATATATATATATATATATATATTAGATTTTTCAGAATCTATCTTACTGAATACTCGACAGTCAGACCTTCTTTTGAAAAGGAGTGGTGTCTCCCGAAATATCAAATAGACTTCAAACAATCCGGACACGTATATCATGTAAGATTGAAAAATAAAAATAAATAGATGATTGTAAGATCTCACCTTCGATTTTTATTTTTGTTCTTTCAAGCTTCTCCTCAATCCGTCTCTCTGTATTGCATTCAGCCTTCTTAATACCTTTATATATGTATATATATATATATATATATATATATATATATATACATACATATACATATATTTTTTGTGTTAAGGTAATATTCTCTAATTTAAGAAAACATTGTTGAACAGAACAGAATTTCCCCATTTGACTATACCCTTTTTATTTTTTTGACTTTCCTAATAATTTTTAAAATAAAAAGATTAATAAATGTTTATTATGTTTATTCTATCAAGAATAAACAAAAATCGGGAGAAAAAAGATAGATATAAATTTATATATGCGTGTGTGTGTGTGTGTGATAAAGCATAACATATGTGTGTTTATGTGTCTGTTTATAGAAAAAAACAGACTAGAGAGTGTATTTAAAATGTAAAATATATACGCATAGTGGAAGTATTCGTGACTTTCTAAATTTACTTGTTAAGGAAGCTACAAACAGCTTGCACATGAAATAGAAATTTTTTTATTCGTGATACTTTTAAAGACGACTTAACAATGTATGCATTGCTCAGTTTGGAAAGAATCAGACTGACCACATCGAATGTGCTGTTTCGATTCTGCCCCCGATTGCTTTGTTTTATAAAAGTAAAGAAAATCAAAGAATATATCTTTTATATAAAAAGTAAGTGAAAAATGTTGGTATATTTAGTACATCACGCCTCTCTGACACTGGAACCCGGGCAGCGCCGGGTAACTTTGCTAGTATGTATGCCTTTGCAGAAAATTCATTTCTCTACCTCTAAGAAATGTAAATCCAAAGTTGGCATTCTGATTTTGGTACGATGAATTTCAAGTATCTATTATTGATTTCCTGACGAGTTATTCAGGGTTGACTGATATTCGCGCCTATGAATTATTATGCAAATTTACTTCCGAAACAAAATTCTCAAGTTATGTAAATAAGATATCAAAAAAAAACTGAATGAACTTGTTAATTATTATAATGCATAATAATTGCAATTTACATATTAATGCAACGTCTCTTAATTTACATCAATTAAATTAACCCAGCGTCCATTGATTTGTATTCTTTCAATTTATTCAAGTGGAATTGTTTCTATAGTAATGATAGCCTCTCAGTGTTTTACAAAGTTACATTATGTGCTAGCTTCGTAAAACCGCCCTGTCGACTGCAGCTCTGCATATTAGGAAGACCTGCAATGAAGCCATCTATTATCTCAGCGGGGATCCATCAAGACAGGATCCAGATGACTGAGCAATTTGTGTTCCAGTTGTCTAAATGACCACGTGACTTGCAACACTCAACTCAAGTTAAAACGGCAGCCCGCGAGGCCTGATTCGTTAAATCGACTGGTCGCGTAAAGCTCTCGCACCTTAATTTTGAGTTTCTATCGCGTTTAACAGACTACACAGGTGGACGACACTTCACTTTGAAAAAAGTCGTACATAATAGTCTGTGAATAACTACATATGGTCATTAACTATCATGGGCCACGTACTCTGGTAAGGTTGATAGTCGGTGGATACTAGCAATAAGGCATAGCTCTTTGTAAAAGAACAGAAAACTATTTCATGTTTAATATAAACGATTATATTTTACTCAATTTAGTAGGCTTTTGCTGATAGCGTAAAAGACAGGACGCCTCCCTGACAGTCGGGTTTCAATCTCAGTCGGAAGTACTTGCTTATTTAATGGCACTAAAAACCGTTGATGAAGCTAAACAATGTATCTGTGGATTACTCTCTCTCTATATATATATATATCTATATATATATATATATATATATATATATATATATATGTATATGTGTGTGTGAGTGTATATATATATATACATATATATATTAGATTTTTAAATGTGAGATAGTATATATATAATTATTTCCATAATCAGACAACGCCGCAGCCCACAACCTATGAGAGAAACAAGCTCGAGTTTCGTTCTCTTTTGGGCTCATCCCCGAACTCAGGATTCAAAACCTGAGTCACTTGCATGCGAGGCGAGTACTCTGCCACTGAGCCATCTCACCACATATAAGAATGTCTATTAACTAACACAGATTGAGCAAACCACGGCGAACGCCGACTGTGGGATATACCTACTCTTTCAAACAAGGGGTGTAGTCATCTAACAACTAAGAACCCAGGCCGATGTCTCACAAGTATGATTTCATACTCGCTAGGACGATGTCATCCAACAAGCTAACCCAGCGAACTAAATATGAGATTTCTTTTTTCTTCCGGTTTGTTTGTTTCATAGGTTGGGGTGCGGCGTTGTCTAATTGTGGAAATAATTATACACACACACACACACACACACACACACACACATATATATATATATATATGAAGAAGAATGGAAAGGAATTAGAGAAGCAAAAGCCAAATCATAATTCAATTCAATTGCTCAGAGCAAGGTATATTCCGCAAAAAAGGCAATTTATTCAAGTTAAATTTTCCTTAAGCCAGGCTTTTCAAAGATCAAAATCTCATCATCAGAGGAAGTCGCTGGGATAGATACTCTTCACAATAAGTTTTACTTTTCCTAAAAGTTCGCTTTTAGTGCACCACTTTATATATATATATATATAGAGAGAGAGAGAGAGAGAGAGAGAGATATTAATTATTTATTACCTACAGACAGACATCGATGTGTCATGCTAACGCAATCTTCAGTGCTGGAAGTTAATTCTCGACGGTCACCGGGGTCGAACTCCGATCACAAATCACCACTGTGAAGAGCGTTCCCACCGTTGGCCACCGCGAATTAGCTAATAATTAAGGAGGAATTTAACTTTGTAAATACCGAGTCGGCGGGTATTTTACAACGAGCAGTGAAAGTGATCTTACAAAAACAAACTGTGTTGGATCTCGCATGAAGCTATTAATACTGCTTGTTATTAAACTCACTCAGAGTGCCCGGCCTTTAGTAAAGGGGGCTAATAATAATATTTATAAATAAATATTAATTATTTATTACCTATTAATTATTTATTACCTATATATATATATATATATATATATATATATATATATATATATACATGCTAAGAGGGTGGTAGCTGAAAGAATAAGACTTTCACCTACGTAGGATCTAAGACACAGACTAAAGTGTATTTGATGCCGTAGACTGTAACATTGAGTAAAGTATAGTTTAGTGCATCCCCGTCTCAACCTAGACTCCATGGAGAGTTTGCAGCATAAAAAAAAATCAATATCCTACTCTTAATAATCTTGGTAAAATATTTACTTATGTTCAGTAAGATTACGATAAGTATTTTCTCATTTACACCTAATCACGTGTGGCCGTCACTTCAGTGTCACTTTATTACGTAAAAACGCGTGATGCGAAATGTCGACCAATCGTCGTCAATTTTGAGTAAAGATTTGAAGATACGTCATCATTTTTACTTATTTTTCTAAAATAAAGTTGTTAGAGGTTTTGGGTTTTGGGGATGGAAATCACCCCAGACAGGACATGAAGCCACTTGATGTAAGGAGATAAAAATAAAACGTCAAGGTCAAAAACGAGCCAATTATAAGTGTTATATAGATTGATTCCGACTCAGAAAACAGCAAGTTTTCTCACTTAAAAACATCTTAGAAAATATGAGGACTAATGGACAAAATAAGATACGCGAGAGTTACGAGGCTGCCCAAAGTAAACTCGAAATCCACTTAATACTCTCTTTTTATTTCATGTATATCGTCAGTACTTATGTAAAACAAGATGAAATTTAATAAAAATAATATCCGCCTAAAAATTATTTTAAATGTATTTTTTAATGTTATTTAATTCTCCCCATTTTGAATTTAAAGATTGTATTTAATGAACATGAGATACGAATCTGAGGTGTATATACTTTTTTGGATTCATTAATAAACTTATTGATTCGATTCAAAATTTGCACGCTTGATACATTTTTGGACATAGTTCACCCTAAACTAGACAAGACGTAAGGGGCGACTGAGAATTAGGGTCACATTTTTAGGGTCGTCCTAAATTGGGAGCTGTTCAGCGATATGCATGTTCACATTAGTTTCGGAGGTCTGCATGTCGATACAATCGGGGAAACATGGAGCAGGAAAGGAATTCCAAAGGCCGGCAGCACAAGAAAGAAGCTATTGAAGTAGAAGGCGTCCCGGCATCTGGAAACCATCACAGTGACTGGGTGGGATGGGGTTGATTGTCGGGTTGGTTAAGTGTATTTACGTCGAAGGAGCACCAGAGAAGCAAGTTCATCGGAGCACATTCCATTGAAGTATTTGTAAAACAAACACAAGGATGAAACATTGAAGCGATAGGACAGTTGCTGAAGCTTGGTGGATAGTGAGGGATTTATTAGATAAGCGACTCTTTTTAGATCTTGTTTAAGAGGGAGAGACTACTGGACAATGCACCAACCCAAATGTGACAACAATACTCCATGCATGGGTGGATAGTGGCTTTGTACAGATATATGATACTATCAGGTGTGATGAGTTCTTTTAGCAACCTTGACAATGTCGTGTATGTATTTGTTCTAATTCATGTTACCTGTGAATGTTAGGCCGAGGAGTTTGAACGTTGGACTCTAACTTTAGTAAATAAAAACTGAATAATAAAGTAAAATATCGCATATAATACTTTTAAATGTCATAATTAGCGACCATGTCTATAATTAGCGATCATGTCTATAATTAGCGATCATGTCTATATTAAAAAATATTCCTAATACTTTTTTTATTTTATCATATTTTTATCAAATTTCATTACTTATTTAATCTGCAAAATTCATATTTTATTATTTCCCATTTATGTTTGTATGAAAACTATCATATCATCCTATAACTGAATATACCATGATATTGAAGAATGTATAACATAATGTGTAACATCGTAACACAGTTTTCGGCTCAATGTTATTTGTAAGGCACGGAGTTACAAACATATATAAGCCTTTCTGTTTTAACATGTGGCTTAATGCAATTACTTCATTTCGCGCGAATCTTTTGTGAATTTCGTAAAAATTCATTCATTTTTTATTTCAGGGTTGTTGTTGAAGATGGTACAAAATTATGAAAGTGGTAATATGAAATCTTTTTTTTGTGATGCTAAATAAAAATAAACACACCATTCTAAAGTTTTTGGTTGATTTTTAAAAGAATCCGTCATGAGTTTTGTAACACATCATCCAAATGATTAATCATTATTAACATGAAAATTCGTGTTTTCTCAGAAATGGCTGACCCTCTTCTTCCCCTGCAGTATCGTGCGATGGTGAGTAATGAAATCATTTGATAACCATTGGTTGTGGATTCTGAGAAAACACTAAAAACAAATCGTAGATATTTGCTAAAAATACCATTTGGGGTCATGTCGTGAAATTTGGAAGAAATAATATTTTTACTTTATAATTTCGAGAAAATCAGTGACAAAAACGTAAAACGGTCTAAAAAGCATTTCATTTTATGTCTACCCTCATATGCTACCATAACCGGAAGACGGGGTTAATACGGAGCTGTGACATGAGATAAATCGCTGCTCAGTGAACCTTCGTCGGTTCACTGAGCAGCGATTTATCTCACTACCGAATATAAAAAAATGTTTTTTACATATATTCTAAGCTGATATTTTACAAGATATTTTCTGCGTTTAATCAGGAAAAGATTAAACTTAACATCATCGAATAAATTATACATTTTCATGAACAATTCTAATTACGATGTGTAAGAATGTTTTATTTGTTAAAGATTTTAAGCGCGAAAATATTTAAAAAAAGAAAAAAAATCTTCATTAATCATGGATTGTTTCTGTCACACAAAAAATTAAATAACTAAATGTTGTGTTTAGTTACACAAAACTTTGATCTTTTTTACAGTAAATAATGACAACATGTTATGTAATATTTAGTTTATGTTTCAATACTTACTATCTCGGTTGCTTCCCTAAAGAATAACAGCTCAAATTGTGAGTCAGCGAATTCTGAAGTTTAAAACAAAAGACAGAAACAAATCTCGTCTATATTTACGGAACAATTTGAACATTTCGCATGAGGGATGTGTCTCATTTCAGAAAATGGTAACGGTTCTTTTGAAAAGCTCTACTTCATGTTAAAAGTGAAGTTGCGTTTAATTTTTTCTCGGAAAACGTAAAAGAAAAAGCGAAAAGAAAAATGAAAAAAAATTAAGACTGAAAAGAGAAAAGCGAAAAGATAAGGAAAAGGAAAAATAATTTATCTTAGAGCGTTTGCAAATTAGCATAATATAATTTCAGCAGGGAGAAATGGTGATTCGGAAAATTCAAGTTTAGCTGAAGAGTGAATTTGGTTTGGATTTGTTTTTACTGTTAATGAAAGGGAAACATGGAAGATGAGAAATAAGGAAAAGAGGAAGAAAATCAAAACAGAAAGAAATGAGAGAAAGGAAAAGGGTTAGGGTTAGGGTTAGGGGAAAAGAAGTGGGAAAATAAAAACAAGAACGGAATTATTCGGACTATTGTTCTCATTATAGGTGTTATTCTAAAAACGTTTTCACAGATGTAACCCCCGACCTTCTTCGGGTGCCACTTGTCGAACTCGAGAATCTTTATGTAGAAGTCTGGAATCTGTACACCATTTTAAAAGGAACCCTTTATTGAATCAACGAACATTTGCGGTAAATTAAAGGCACAATAAGTAATACATTTTTTCAAACAAAATTCATAAATATAAGTATGGCAGTTTTTATGAAAAATCAAGTTGCCAGAAAAGTTGGTTCCGAATTTTAAATGGAATAAAAAGTCCCCAAAATATGTCATTAAATGTTTTATCAACTGTTCATGAATAGTGGCTCTTTTAAAAAGAAATAAATGCCCCAAAAATGTCATTTAATATCTTATCAAATGTTCATGAATAGTGGCTCTTTTAAAAAGAAATAAAAAGTCCCCCAAAATGTCATTAGATATTTTATCAAATGCTCATGAATAGGTGCTCTTTTAGCCCCTATTCATGAGCATTTGATGAAATATTTAATGACATGTTCCTCTTTCTGCTACTTCTTTTGTTGTTTAATGTTGGTTTTTTTCAATTAATGACTTCATTTGATCGTCATCTCTAGAGGTTCGTCTGTCTCAACATTCTTTATCTAAAATCACTAGCGAACCACGTCCGTACAATTCTGTTAGCTAAATCATCTTCACCGTACACTGAAAATTTTTCTTGATGATTGAGAGTCGTTTATTTTTTATTTTATGGAAATAGAAAAAACTCATGTGCCTTAAACGGGTCTTACAATGTTTCATTCTAAAAGGGATTCAAAATTAGTACAAGTTAAATAGGTTTTTAATTTATTTCTCAAATGATAGCTTGAAGTATGCTCTAACCGTAAATGTAAGTATATTATATCTGTCCATAATTTGACATGTTCTAACGTGTCGAACTACTACAGTACTACTAAAATTAGTCGCGAACGCCCGGACAACCAATAAAAATAATTTGAAATACGTTTTTCTGATGATAACAGACGATTAAAATTCAACTTGTTTTCATACAGAAAATCGAATTAACTCATAGTAATGGATTTTAATAGAAGTCTTCACCGATAAATCTTTTGTTGGATTAATGAAGATTAATGAAGTTGAATCTATAATTTTCTAAATCAAATGAGACAAAATGAAGATGCTGACGAAACTTATCAAGCAGTTAAAATATTTCCTCACAATAACGTAAGATTATTAGTTGCTTTCGATATCAGAATAATTGCTGGAAATGAATGTAATTATATCAATTGTTTATTTGTATTTGCCTTAATTACAAAAAGATGGCCGATGGCGGGTAAAACATTGGAAAATATGACGAACGTAACAAAGTGCAATATGTCAGAAATATTTAATGGATCAAGTATTAAATTAAAGTGTGAAAAAAAGGTAAAACGTTTTTATTGGTTGATGCATCACTCAATCAAGTTTTTATTGGTTGATGCATCACTGAATTAAGTTTTCGTCACGTGTCACGTCACGTGTCTA
This sequence comes from Sepiola atlantica, assembly GCA_963556195.1. Classification (NCBI taxonomy): domain Eukaryota; kingdom Metazoa; phylum Mollusca; class Cephalopoda; order Sepiida; family Sepiolidae; genus Sepiola; species Sepiola atlantica. Next base: position 232,370,967 of record OY744516.1, on the reverse strand, counting down.
CCTTGAGGATGAAATATTATTTTAGCTTAGAATCATATATGGGGTGCTGGTGGAGCGGGTTTGGCGTTTCGAAACACGTAACGACTTGTTCATCTTATGTTGTGCTTTTAGTCTAAGTTTTATATTGAAATTTACAGAATTGTGTATGTCATTAATTAAGCACAAGGACAAGTAAACAAAACTAGATCTAGTTTTACTTGTGTACGTATATGTATGCAGTATTATATATATATATATATATATATATATATATATATATCATAAAATACTGTTTATATATATATATATAAAAATACTGTTTATATATATATACATATATATATATATATATATATATATACTATAAAATACTGTTTATATATATATATATATATATATATCATA
>OY744516.1:232355583-232365583 GCA_963556195.1 Sepiola atlantica | reverse complement strand
TTTTTTCGAACAGTTTGGCATTATTGATATTGTAGCTCGCGATTTCATTTAGCACATTGATCAGCCTACGAAAGGATAGAGCCAATGTACAGCAATCCATACAGAGTGCGTCTTATCACAGTTATTCACTGCGGTTAAAGCGATCGAGTGTTTGTTTCAATTTGATTTACTCAGTGTAGCTATTAAAACGTCAGTCTATCGAATATTTTCTTACAACAACAAAATTAAGTTCTTCGTGATTAAAAAGGAATTCGGAAGCGGTAAAATTGTCGGAAATAAATTTATTTGTAGATTTAAAATGTACGGAGACTGAATGCCAACCGTCTTCAAGGAATATTCTAGGCCCAACTTTCTACCTAATCTATATTATAACCTTCCAAATCATTTTTGAGCAGACGACACAACTGTTTGTCGCAGCAGCTTGAAGAGCAGTTGTCCTCAAGTTTTCACTGATTCTCTCTTGTACGTGGGGCAATGAGAAAGAGAGTCTTGTTACATTTAACACTTCTAAAACTAAGTTTCTTTCCTTCCCCCACCACCAACGTTTGGATCCTTGTTTTGCCCCAATAGGAATTAATTGCCCTCTCCTCAAAGAACGTCCTCGCTTTGATAAGCTCCTTGAATAAGTTTCACTTCAGATCTAAAACGGATGATTTACATCCAATATTCTACCGAGGTCGCTGGAAAAATGGTGGGATTATTCTACTACTCCGGAAAGTTGATTGTTCCTGAAACAATCCTCTATGTAAGAGTCAGATAGTCCTAACAAGGATTACTGCTGCCACATGATGAAAGGTTCCGCTTAGAGCACACTTTTGTTGCTTTATAGAGTTTAATATCGACTTCTGAAATCTACGAGCAGACTATCTGTTCTGCTATTATAGCTCTTTATCACATAACCGGCGTTGTTGGTCTGTCTTTAGTTTTTTGTTATTCCCATGAAAAGTGATCGACTACGTTGCAATGTCTGTTTCCTTCTTGTAAGACAAATGTCTTACAAGGAGGCATATATGGAGAGAGTGAGGCGGAACTCGTATTGCTTTCAATTTGTTCCTCCGTGCACCTTGCGTCAGACGGGATTTTTACAATCAAAGCTTCTTCAGATAGGTTTCATGGGACTGCTTCCCTGCAGACTAAAACATTTAAATCCAATGTCAACAGATTTCTGACCTTAACCGTTCTCACAAGTATTAGGAATTGGTTTATTCCATCAAACATTCTCAATCCTCTGATTAGAATTTCGTCCCTCAACTGACAAGCATTCAATCTCAATAATGATTATGCTCGAAGGGCTTTTAGCCTTGATAAATGGTGATCCATTAATAAAAAATTATACAGTACACTTTAAAATGAGAATAGTTTGCCTTTGGAATTCCTTTCCTGCTCCCTGTATTCCCGACGGTACCAACATGTAGAAAATGAAATGAAATGCGATCCAACATCTCGCTGCACACCTCAACACTCAAGATACTCCTATAAATATTGCCCCTAATTTACAATAGTCCCTCACGTTTCAGTGGTAATTAATTACATATATATATATATATATATATATATATATATATATATATATATATATATATATATGTTGCATACCCTTTAATTACACGTACCTTTTCTTCTTCGTCGTGGATGAGTGTCGTTTCGATGTCGTCTAGTGGTTGAGTTCTTTCTTCGCTTCGTTACTGCCGTAGACATCGCCGTCCGCTGTGTCGACAAGAAAAACCTTCCTAACACGATTGAGGAGGCGAACAATCTTTTACATTTTGATTAGTGTTATTCAGGCGTCAGTTTTCTGTCGCTCTTGGAGATGTTTTACTAACGTTGAGAAAGAGATCAATTTACTACTTTGTCGTAGTTGATTCTCAAAGTAGTTTTGGTTTTCTGGGTTCTGACAGTAAGTTTAGTTTGTGTGCTTCTCCGCGCAAGATAAACCGTTGGACTCTAGCTATTGAACTTATGCTTTGATTTGTCATTTGCAAGTCTGTTATTAAAAAGAATAAAACGAACATCATCAGAATTTCCAGAAGAATAGAACTTTGTTGTTTGTTTTTTAGGAGAGTTGCGATTTTATTTGGAGGAGATAATTTTTTGTTCCAGTACTGAACGAGTCGAAATTGACACTGCCAACGGTGTCGGAATCGAAAAACGACTTTAGACCGACACAAAAAGCGGAAGATCACGTCCTCTGCAATTTACGCGAACCGAGCACATTCATAGATGAACTCATATATATATATATATATATATATATATATATATATATATATATATATATATATATTCTTCCCAAATATGATCTGAGGTAAGAATAGTATTCTAATTCTGCCTGATGAGATCTCAGTTTTTAACAGCTGCAGATCGATAACATCGACATGCCAGTATCGCATCTTTTCTACATATCTGTATGAATAAAAATAATTATATATATATATATATATATATATATATATATGTATAGTCGCTCGCCGCGTCGAGAAATAACCAAGAAAGATTGTGAAGAGAGAAAACTCCGTACTCTTTAACGACGCCTGTATAAGAAATGACTTGCTGCCGAAATATATATATAAATATATATATATATATATATGTATATATATATATATATATAAGTGTTTATGGTTCATATTTTTTTTAAAGCATCTATTGTTAAATTTAAGAAGGAATAGGTAAAATAAATATCTTTTGAAGCATTAAGATGCGATATCAATTTTTTTTATATAAAAAAGAAAAATAATGCATCGAAACCGATTTTTTTTTCTTTTTCTTTTTTTATTAAAACTAGCATTTTTTTTGTTAGTTTAAAGTGATACAGATATTTCGCCAAAACCTGGCATCCTCGGTGTATAATATATCCTGATGTCATCGGATTTGTATTTTTTTATCTCTTTACCGGCTTGTTGTTGCCGGTAAAGAGATAAAAAATACAAATCCGATCACATCAGGATATATTACACACCGAGGATGCCAGGTTTTGGCGAAATATCTGTATCACTTTAAACTAACAAAAAAAATGCTAGTTTTAATAAAAAAAGAAAAAGAAAAAAAAATCGGTTTTGATTTATTATTTTTCTTTTTTATATAAAAAAAATTGATATCGCATCTTAATGCTTCAAAAGGTATTTATTTTACCTATTCCTTCTTATATATATATATATATATATATATATATATATATATATATATATATGTATGTATATATATATGTATGTATATATATATGTATATATATATATGTATATATATATATATATATATATATATATATATATATATATATATATATATATATATATATATATATATACATATATTAGCTCCCCTCAATACGGCGCTGCCTGAAAGTCTTTAGTAATTTACAAGGCTTGAATATTACTTCATCTGCAAACAACGTTATTTGGATTATGACAAAATATGAAAAAAAAGATATTGCGTCCTAAGAAGAAAATTGATGCTATGGAAACTTTGTGGAAGTAGGTCATGAAGTTTCAATTGAGGAAAATAACTCATCAACATCAGAGGAAAGGGAAGGTATTAGCGGTAGAGTCTAAAATATTTACTAATGTACTTTTTTACAGATTTCCACCCGGTGTAATATGTTGCAGGAAGAGAAATTACACCTGTCGAAAGGTCCTTGACACCATCATTTTCTATGATATTAGTAATAAAAAAAGACTGCTGATCGGATTAAATAGGAAATTCGATGAAATCGATTAGAAATTAATTTGCTGTGTTTATTTAAATCCGATATATATTTGCTAAACTTATTGCGAACTGAACAGTTGTAAGTATTTACCTTTTGTTTACTAAGACGGTTAACTCAAAAAAGGGAAAATCAAATATATATATATATATATATATATATATGTGTTGGAAGTAAAAATTAAAAAATAATTTAATGTTATTTATTTAAAATTAATATCATATATATATCATATATATATATATATGTATTATTATTATTATTATTATTATTATTATTATTATTTAAAAATGCATACAACTGTTAAGAAAAGTATTAAAATATTTCCGACTATTTGATAAAGCGTGAAACTGCAGTAATGTATTGAAATAAGCCACATTTATTCAGTCCTGTTTTATATGAATTATGTTGAAATAAGATCATTAAAGTAAGCTATTCTCAAAGAAACATGATAAATAAATAAGTGGTGTATTATCATATCTAAAATCACGTCATCCCAGTGAGACAAGTAGGTCGCGAATATGAACACATACTGATAAGATCGTAATTGACCAACTCCAATATCGTACATGTAGTTCTGATTCAAACGTAAATGTAAGTGGCCTGTTCATCAGATCATTCGCTTCCGATAAGACCTTGTATAGAAGTTTTTTTTTATAATCTTTTATCTCTGTGTAAACATGTTCAAAGATCATCGACCGGTAGCAAAAATCCAGCAAAATACTTAAACCTACATTAACTGAGTTTACCATTTTTAGACGTTAATAAGGTAGGTAAATTATTTACTAGGCCAAATGATACATGAACAAGGGGCTACCTCTAAACAGTATAACGATTGTTGAATAAAGGTGACATGATATACGCTCTTATCACTAATCTTAGTGTTGTGTGGATGTTTCTTTTTAATTTCTTGAATGAATTATGACAAATAATAGTTTATTAATAAAATGTCCTTTTCCAAAACTAATATGTGAAATATCAGCGTTTCTACGAACAGTCACAATAGAAATGCGCTCGGAAAGCCAAGTCAATTCGCGATGGTCCCCGGTATTGCGCGTCATTAACAACGAGAATGGCTGTTGAAGAAGTCCCGCGTCGCGACGCTTATCGCTCCATTCGTCTACACGCATCTGCATATTTTGATTGCTTGCTGCCCTCGGCTGACGCTGCTGTGTGTCCAAGGTTTGTCGCCGATTCTGTTACTGACGAGAGCGCAAAGGTATCGATACAAGTCGCATCTTATAGAAGCTTATTGCTGTTTACAAAAGAAAACACCGTCAGGCCATCGGGCAGTTTGCCGTCTGTCGAATCCAACTGGTTCGAAGGTAGATGTGAAGCCATCGATGTCTATGGCATGTTTCAAGATGTCGTTGAGAGTAGTATTTCTAAGGAATCTGCCAGCGCTCCTTCGACATGAAACGAGGTGGAGTCCATATGCGTTTATTTATGATTTGCGTAGAAATAAAAATATGGGTATTCATTTTACACGTTTAGCGATGACAATCATAGTTAAAAATTAAGCGTCACAGACAGACTCAGTAAGTGATCGTCGTAACAGATGCATCGATGCACAAAAATGAAATGTTAAACCTCATCGTAAGACACAGATAGATCAACCAACGAATTAAGCTTATACTGAGATGAGAGGATTCATATAAATTGTGTAAGACAATCCGCGAAGTTGGGTGAGTGTATACACAATAGAAGAGCGATATAACCGCATTGTGAGCGTAGCTGCAGTAACTAGGAACATTCTTCTATATTCTTTGTCAAACATGTTCTGATGGGATAATCAACATAGGAGTATCCTACCTTATCGTAATTAAATATTAACAAAAGCACATTCATCGAACACTATTTGTCTCTAGTCATTCTAAACAAATTCGATCTTTCCCAAAAAATATTATACTCAGTGATTTTTTTTATTTCTACTATAATCTGTTTGTGTGTGAATCTCAAATTTCAGATTAAAAGATTAACAGATTCACAATTATTGAACACAATTTCAGATTTATTCATTTACTGGCATTGGGTTTTACGCTCCCCCACCCCGCGTTTAAAACAAAATTAACATTCGATAGAACAGGCTTTTTACAGCAACAATGAAATTATAAGTGTTTAATTATTTTCCATTTTTAAACAAAATATACAGACAGTTATTCTCTTTATGTGTGTGCATTTCGGATACTTACCACTGTCAGTCAGATTATGACTTTGAAAAACAATATAATGTTTTTAATCTTTTGCATATTATAAACAATTGCACGAACTGTTTACCGAGAGAGAGAGAGAAAGAGAGATGCAGAGAGAGACAGAATGGCAGACAGGCAGGCTGACCGTCGCATTTTTTTATTTCATGGTGGCAAGCGACGAGTCTTAATTAATACAAATAAACTAATCAGTTTTACGTGATCATTTTAAAACCAGAAATATACATCTCTAGAACAGTATGAATAATTTCATAGAAAATTAGTTACTAAAAATTATTAGCCAACACTGGCTGCCGGCCAGATTCCAAATAACGGAGAAAAGGTGTCGCCATAACATTCAGGTGACAAACTTATCTGATTATCATATTCGCCCCTTTTTAGCATACTATAATATTCTGTATTTTGTCTACAGTTAGAGAATTAATACATTCATACAATGAAGACAATGTCATTCTAATACTATGATGAACAGTCTAATTACTCTGATAATTGTCAAAATTCATATAAACATCTATAATTTAAATTGGCGATGGTCCGGGGTGTTGGCTGGGTCTGTCACATTAACGTTTTGTCATAGTTATTAAACCAATTACAATGGAAAATATTAACACATGTCTCAGTTTTAGATGAAATAGTAGGGTAAACAGTACTCAAGCCTTGGTAGGGCACTAATCTCTGAGATTAGACTATAGATAGCAATCAAGGTTTATCTGAGACGACATTGCCAATTTTATATAAGAAATAAAAGTACTCTACCAAGTAAGTTGTAAACTTAACGGACACACCCTCCAAAGTTCAAACCTTTCCACACCGGTCGATACGTGGTAGTGTCAGAGCCTAACAAAGAACTGGTGAAAATGAAATGAAGTTGGCATCAGGATCTTCTGGTCGTCCGTGCCTCTGTGTGCTGCAAGCAAAGACGTGTTAGGTGAGAAACTGCGAATCAATTGAGTGTAAGCGGCAATTGTTGCTTCTTCTCCATTCGTTTTGTTGTGACCCTGTTAGGAGCCGAAATAAAGACACGGAAACACGGGGTTACAGGAACAAAGTTATATTATTGAAGAAAAAGAATATATATACAAGAAGTGGTGTTCTGGACTGCCAGTATAAAACTGGGGTGGAAGAAGTCTGTGAGTTGAAATGCTTCTCGCATTTTATTATGGATGGACGAGTCCATTTGTTCTTCGTACAGGTACGGCACCATAACACGTTTGTGTGTTCTTGGATAAACTTTCCCCAATTTCGCATGCAACCGCTGAGCCTTGTTGCTCTACCTGTCTAGGGTACAACCTGCAATCCAGCAGGTTAACGAATGGCTGCGATCACTGAAGAGGACATAATGCAGACACGATAATTACGAGTGACGATGTCCGTTGGTTCTATGCAGACGTCCCACTCACAACATCAACAACGATAATAACAATCAGCAGTAGTCGACTTAAAAAAAAAGTGTCCGACTCGCCGAAATCTGAAATAGAAATAATTTTTTAAAATGCGTGCAAACTGCATTTGATTTTCTTATCAGCATATAATACAACGGAAAACATCTCTAATGGTTGATATCAAGTCTGATTCATCTCGTCGGCATAATTACCGCAATTACGGTTACAGTGTCCTTTATTTAAATCCAAACGGAATTAAAATGATTTCTTCTAATAGCAAATACAGAAATCAATACATAAGAAGGAAAATACATATTTCCATGTACAAACTCGTAATTACATTTCGGATTAAATAGAATGTTACTATTATTACTATTATTATTTGTACTCACTAGGAGTTCTCACACAGATCATCGTCAGTGATTGCTCACCGACAACAACCAGCGGTATTTCCTGAAGTCTGAGTGACAACAGTATTCTTCACCTCTTTTCGATAACGAGGCGGTATCGCAGCAGCCTCTTACCATTGATTTCTCGCTTCCAATTTCTCCCAGTCTTTTCTCCAGGTTTTTTTGGGATTGTTTCGAGTGCTCCTACGATTATTGGTATTATACTAACTTTCTTCATGCTCCATATTTCTTTTAGTTCTCTTACCGAAGTAAATACACAGAACGCTAGTTCTGTGTATTTACTTCAGTTTTCCGTATCTTTGATCTTCACTCTGTGGTCTGGTCGAACGGCGAAGTCTACCATTTTACAAGATGTTTCCTTCTTGTCGATTATAATAACATCAGGTCTCCTTGCTTGTATGAGTTTATCTGTTTTTATACCCCTATTTCAGATGATTTTGTGTTTTTGGTTCTCCAGTAATGTATGTACCATTTTTCTGCGTATTCGAAATTCAATTGTTTCCCAGCACAGTCATATCTGTTCTTGTATTCTTTTTGTGCAAGTTTGATACATTCACTTATTATAAGGTTTACTGTTTCGTCTCTTTGTCCACACCGTCTGCATTTACTGTTTTCCTGAGTTTTATCTATTTTAGCTTTAATATACTTTGTCCTATAGCATCGTTTTGTGCAGCCACCAGTAAAGATTCCGTTCCTCTGTTCAAGTTTCCTTTTCTTAGCCATATCCAGCTATTTTCGTTCGTTTCTTCTTTTGTGGGTCTTATGAAGCGTCCATGTAGTTTTTTTTCCACTTTTCTTTTCCCGTCTGTTTGTGTCCAGTTTCGATGCTTCCTGCGTTGTTCGTCGGGACAGTGTTTCTTAGTGTCGTCCACACAGTCTTCCATACTTACAAGTCCTCTTCCCGTTTCGTTTCTCTTCACGTAGAGTCTGTCTGTATCGTCTTTTGGATTTAGTGCGTTGTGCATGGTCATTAATTTTCTAGTCCTCTGGTCAAGGTGTCTGAGTTCTTATTTAGTCCAGCTTATGAATGGTTTAGAATATCTTATTAGTGATACTGCCCAGGTATTTATTCTATTGATTAGGTTTCTGCTATATAATTTTGTTTCTAAAGTCTTTCTTGTTCTTCTCATGTCTCCTCTTTCATGTTCGTTTATTTGATTGTGTCTGCTTACAAAACGCCCAAATATTTATAGCTGTCGTGTTCACCTAGCGCCCTCATCTGCTCTTGATTGGGTAGTTCCATGCCCTTAGTCGTCTCCAGATTTCCTTTTCTAATCTCTAGCAATGCACACTTTTCCATTCCGAATCCCATTTGAATGTCCTGACTCAAGATTCTGGTCGTATTTATCAGCATTTCCAGTTTCATTTTGCATTTTGTAAATAGCTTCAGGTCGTTCATGTACATGGGATGGTTTATTCTTTGTTCTCTGTCTGTGAACTTGTATCTGGCATCACATTTCCTTAGTATGTAGTTGAGTGGCATCATTGATAAATAGTAGTGGTGATAGGAGTCTCCTTGGAAAATGCGTTTCTGTATTTTTATCGCCGTCAAGTGTTGTCCTCCAGCTGTTAGTTATAATCTCTATGATTCCATTTCTTTCTTGATGAGATTAATAATCCTGTCGGGTATCTTGTACATTTTTAAGCATTCAATTATCCATGATTGAGGGATTCTGTCGTACGCTTTCTTGTAGTCAATCCATGCCATAGATATGCTCTTTTTCTTGCTTTTAACTTCTTTCAGGATCTTTTGATCTATGTATAACAGATCATGCGTCACTCTTTTCCCTTTCTGACATCCTTTTTGTTCCTTGATGAGTAGCCCACGACTGTTCAGGAAATGGTAAATTTGCTCTCTCAGTTGTGCCGTAAGGATTTTCCACATCGTCGGTAAACAGGTTATTGGTCTGTAATTGCTTGGGGTCGTTCCCTGCTTGGCGTCGTTTAGTATGAGCGTTGTCCTTCTTTTGGTCATCCACTCTTGTACGCCTGTTTTATGGATACATCCTCTCAGTTTCCGTGCTAGCCTGTCATGTAGGGTCGTGAAATTTTTAACCAGTACGCATATATTCCATCGTGACCTGGTGCTTTCCGGTTTGCCATTTTCTTTAGTGTTGTCTTAATAGTTTCTTCATTAATTTTTGTTTCCGTTTCTTCTTCAATTTATATGAGTTTATCTTTCATGTCTTTCAGCCATTTAGCATTTTTGTTGTTATCTTCAGCATTTTCCCATATCTTGCTCCAGAAATGTTTTGTTTCTGTCGGGTCCGGTTGTACTGTTCTTTCTCAGTTTAC
>OY744516.1:232253083-232353083 GCA_963556195.1 Sepiola atlantica | reverse complement strand
CCTACGTTTATGATATTCAAGTAAAGGTAAACTAATACATAAGACAATATTTATTTTGAAATATAATTGTCTAGCTAAAATCGGACGCAGGTAAATCCATGTATAAACTTCTTTTAATTAATTTAGTAAGCAGCTGATGTTGTTTACGTCATGAATGATAAATGCATCCATTCTCACCATCTTTCAAGCTGAATTAAATCTTTAAAAATAAACTGTAGCGAAATACTTCATTTTATTACAAAAGATCTTGTAAAAGAAAAGAGCGAAATTGATGATATGGACGGCTATAACATCTGACAAATTGTTAAGTTAGAAAATCCTACTTACTTTATATATTAGATCTATTAGCAAGGTTACTCGACGTTGCACTGATTGGAGAAATAACAAGACATGCACCATTATAGTAAGAAAAAAGTGTATAATTATTTATAAGTAATGAGTTCAGACGCATTTGCTCCCCATAAAAATAAACTGAAGATAGATCATTAGAATCCCTTTTAGATCTACTAGCTATCTTCTCAGATGTCATGAAAATCAACCCGGTATATTTTTAATGTATCATTATTTTTATTATCAAGTGGGAGTAAATTACACATAACAAATTAGACGCAATGTACAAACTAAAACAAAAAAACAAACAAAAAACATTAAAAAGAACTTGTTCGCATTTAAGATTCGAGTAAAATAGTTAAATAGTCTTGACATTTTGGGAACATTTTGTAATTCATCTCTAATAGTTATGATTAAAATTTCATGTAAATCGGAAATATTTGAATTTTTAAGCGGCGTAGTTGGATGAGTTTTAACGCCTTCAAACTTTCTAAATATATGAAGAGTTCGAATGCAAAACGCGATAAACGCCATTTTCAAAATTGCGAGTCTATCACGCTAAAAAGTGTTGCATTGCAGCACTCTGTCAGACCAAGAAATTAATGTGATATCAGCATAATATTCTTCTTGCTTTCAATTAGAAACAGCTTTTATTTAAAGTCTAGAATTCAAATATGCATTCTTTTATTATTAAATCTCTCAATTTAAAGAAAGTGTATGTGTCGTGTCTTGCCTTCGAAAACTTCAAATGTATTCTTAATTTTTAAAATTTGTTTCGGAATGTATAATTTTAGTGCTATTCAACTAGAATTTGACTTAAATCGAAGTGAGGGCAGTTATGTTTTTGTAGACGCTGGTAAATTGAGCTCGAATTGAGCTACTGGAAGCGAGCTACATAAAAACACAACAATCTAAAATTAATAACATCACATATGAAACCAGTGGTAACATTTTAAAATGCTTAACGTAATGCGATTTTGTTCTGTGATGCCATCCATCGTTGCTTAATTTAAATCGTCAACGAGTTCCTGGATCAATGTGAAAACGTTTTCTGTGCGTTTCTCCACTGTCTTTTTAAAATTCGCTTATTTCTCCAGTTTTTTTGTTCATTTGCTTTTACACCTGTTGATGATTCGATGAAGAATCAGAAAACGTTCATGAAACCTGTGAAACCTATGGAACATTCATTAAATGTTTTGATTTTAATACAAAAAGATCATCAGAAAAATTGAAAAAATGAAAAAGGTATAATTACGAATTCAATGTTTCCATAAATGAGAAAATGCTGCCTAAATACACACAATATATATATATATATATATATATATATATATATATATATATATATATATATATATATATATATACAGAGTGCAGAGAATACTTGTTCGAAAATTACACCTGCTGATAATTAATAATAGAATAATTAATTATAGAACATTTTGAACCTCTTTATTTGTAGGGAAGACATGAAAGCGCATTGACACCGTCATAATTCCGTAGTTTGTCACTGAAGTTAAGGATATCATCGACAATGAACTCATCAAGTTGATGTGTGCCGTGCCCTTCCAAAGGGCAAATACGAAGCGGCAACACTCATTAGGCTTGTGTTACATAAGGATCTCCGCTACGTTTCATACGTGATAAATTAATTAAAATTTCTGTCAAAGACAAAGTAAGGAGAGCAACTGAAACCTGCAAAGAAGCTGATCAACAAGTTCAAACACCGATTGGAGGCAGACATTTTGTGGTTCTTTCTCCGACGAAAGCAACCTGTCAGGAACATGAGAACACGTAGCTCGCTGCCTAATCTAAATACTTGCCTAGAGTCTTATTGATAAGGTTTTTGACCACAGCCATGGTATTTAGTGTCGTTAGTTGTACGGGTTACGTGATGCAACACCACTTCATTCCGGGGGTCATCATGTTTAACACCGAAAGCTACATCCGTGTTTTGAGAGAGGAAGTGGAACTTCGCATTGATCAGGTAGTTGCGTGTAGGCAGTACGTCTGACAACAAGACAGCGCCGTGCGATACTAGTCGAAAGAAACGGGTTTGGCTATCAAAGAACGTCGGCGAAAACACTTCACCTGACATCTGGTCTCGCAATTCGCCTGACTGCACCTCCTTGACTTATTTGGCGTGCGCAGTGGCATGAGACACCAACACAACCTGCTGCAACACGTAGGACGACCAGGATCACAATAGCCTTAAGGTCACTGCTAGTAGACAGTGATGAATACCTGTGGTTAGTTCCGAGAAAGCCACGGCTGTTATAAATCGAAAGGTTATTTCATCGATTAAAATCGACACAACACGTCAGAAATAAAAACTGATACAACTTTTAAGAATCAAGCTAAAAAAAATTAAACTGTTGGGTTATTTTTGCCTAGAGAACAATTTATTCGAACAAATATCTTCGGCACTCTGTATATAACACTAATAAATACTAAATGGTATTCTTAACATGTTCAGTTGTACCACGGAACATACAGTCATCAGTAGTTTAGTAATGAAATGATTAACGTCTCGTTGGGATATAAACTAACCAAAATGTTATTCGAAAATGTCTGACACCTTTTTATAAATGTATACAACGAGTCATCACTGTATATTTTTTAATTCACTACTTTTACTAGGAAACATATATTCCTTCTAATTTGACTAGTATTTGATAGTAAAAGGAACGTATGTTAATTTAATAGTAAAGTTAAATTAAATATAACGTTTATATTTTGTAGTGTACGTCGTTTTATTGTCTTAGCATATTAGTAAAATAATTTTTCTTGAGTTGACGTGTATAATAAGAATAGTTTAGAGACCCAACGTATATGTTTACGTTAGCTAGTTTCTCATAATTAAAATTAAGTTTCCCATTCCCATCTCTTTCTACCTTTCTCTACTTTCTACAATCTACCATATTCTCTGGGTCATGTGAACGGAAGTAACATCTTAATAGATCTATCATTTAAATATTGAGTTTGCCAATGGACGTACTCTAACCCCATAAGTAGGATGCATTTGAAGATGGTACCATAACAACAGAACAGATACAACACTCCTCCTCTGAAAAAAAGGAGAATTTAATTTCTGGTAAGATGGTATCGTGACGAACAAACGTATACTGCACTGTCCGCACAAAAGAAGATGTCGTGCCTGGGAGGATTATCTCGCGACAACAGAACATATACTACACTCCCAAAGAAAAATGTAATGCATGTGAGAACGGTGTCATGACAACAGAACAGATACTACACTACACTGTTCTGAATTGACCATTAAAAATAGTACAATAGTTCAATTAATACTAGTAATATTATTTTATTTACCTCCTCTCCAGGAGGTTAGACATAAGGCCAGATGTGGGATTTGATGAAAGTGTTTCTGTGGAACGAATTGGATTCGAACCCGGCACAGCCAGGTCCTCAGTTCGCGTTGTTAATCACTTAGCCACCGTAGTTCAAGAGAGACAAATACCAAATCTATATTTGTAATAGACGCGATTACGAAATTCTTTTGAAACATAAGTGCCGTCTTTTCTAACCGTAACCCTAACCCTAAACAAGTTTAGATATAGAAAGACTAAAGACGTAATCGTACAAAGGGTCAGTCGTTGGTTTCTTTTAATTCTTTAGAAATTAAGATTTGACTACAACCACTACCACCACCACCACCACCACCACCATCACCACCACCAGTGTTTTAGTCACTCCTGGAGGAAGAACCCCTCCCTGGTTTCTGGCCATCTTATTGGTGATTGTCATTCAGTTCTTTTTTTATTTGCAATAGTCATCATGCTAGGCACTGCGGGTTAACGACACTATCTGCCCATAGCTAGGTGTCTACATACAACGCCTGCGATTCCCAAATGGTCACCCATCTGGTTTTGACCAGGCTCAACATCGCTTAATATTTTACATTTATTCATAATTAACTCAAACTATGGAAGCTCTCGTTGTAAAGTATAAAGTATAATGTAAAAAATACTAATTTTGATAATACTACGAAAGAAACAGACATATATCATTAATCTATAAACATATCAGAGAATAAATATGAATAAATAAAAGGTATTACTTTAGTGAATGTCGTTATTCGCGTGATTGGTGTTCATATTTGAAAATAAGAAAATCATGCAGTTATTCCTAAAGTATATTATTATTATTATTATGCGTCCTATTGAATCTTTATGTCGGACTCTGGAATCTCTACAGAACTTCGTTCTCGTTCCGTCATCCTGAATGTGTCGAAGTCTTAATTAATGTTATATGTTATATTTTTATTTTATTCATCAACTCAAGAATTAAGAAAATAAATGTTATTCTTAGAATACTAGTTGGCTTTAACAGCTTGCTATCGCTTCGCAAAGTTCGCCATTTGAAATATTTGAAACGATAATGTTAAGTATTCAGCATTCCATTCATACGTTTGTTGTAAACAAACGACAAAACCTTTCGCATTTATTCATATAAATAGATAAACATTACCATTTATTCATATAAATAGATAAACATTACCATTTATTCATATAAATAGATAAACATTACCATTTATTCATATAAATAGATAAACATTACCATTTATTCATATAAATAGATAAACATTACCATTTATTCATATAAATGGATAAACATTACCATTTATTAATATAAATGGATAAACATTACCATTTATTCATATAAATAGATAAACATTACCATTTATTCATATAAATAGATAAACATTACCATTTATTCATATAAATAGATAAACATTACCATTTATTCATATAAATAGATAAACATTACCATTTATTCATATAAATAGATAAACATTACCATTTATTCATATAAATGGATAAACATTACCATTTATTAATATAAATGGATAAACATTACCATTTATTCATATAAATAGATAAACATTACCATTTATTCATATAAATGGATAAACATTACCATTTATTCGTAATAGAATGAATAAGGAAATCAATACGCATAAGCGATAGTGTGTGTGTTCTTTTTCATTTTTTCTAACAGAAGGAAGCACTGAGTAACCTTGTCGTCTTTCTCTCAGTGGCGTCACTAAAAAATATATTTCTTTCTAGTTAATTTTATTTAAATTACCTCCCCTGAAAATCGATCAGCAAATATTTTAAGAAAAGTTTGACAATGTATCCTTTTTTATTAAATCATTTTTATTAATTAATGTTAATATTGAAAAAAAACTATTGCATATATATATATATATATATACATATATATATATATATAAAAGTTAATTATTTATTACCTAATTTTTCTTGAGTTGACGTGTATAATAAGAATATTTTAGAGACCCAACGTATATGTTTACGTTAGCTAGTTTCTCATAATCAAAATTAAGTTTCCCATTCCCATCTCTTTCTACCTTTCTCTACTTTCTACAATCTACCATATTCTCTGGGTCATGTGAACGAAAGTAACATCTTAATAGATCTATCATTTAAATATTGAGTTTGCTAAAGGACGTACTCTAACCCCATAAGTAGGATGCATTTGAAGATGGTACCATAACAACAGAACAGATACAACACTCCTCCTCTGAAAAAAAAAGGAGAAATTAATTTCTGGTAAGATGGTATCGTGACGTACAAACGTATACTGCACTGTCCACACAAAAGAAGATGTCGTGCCTGGAAGGATTATCTCGCGACAACAGAACATATACTACACTCCCAAAGGAAGATATAATGCATGTGAGAACGGTGTCATGACAACAGAACAGATACTACACTACACTGTTCTGAATTGACCATTAAAAAATAGTACAGTAGTTCAATTAATACTAGTAATAGTATTTTATTTACCTCCTCTCCAGGAGGTTAGACATAAGGCCAGATGTGGGATTGGATGAAAGTGTTTCTGTGGAACGAATTGGATTCGAACCCGGCACAGCCAGGTCCTCAGTTCGTGTCGTTAATCACTTAGCCACCGTAGCTCAAGAGAGACAAATACCAAATCTATATTTGTAATAGACGCGATTACGAAATTCTTTTGAAACATAAGTGCCGTCTATTTTAACCGTAACCCTAACCCTAAACAATTTTAGATATAGAAAGACTAAAGACGTAATCGTTCAAAGGGTCAGTCGTTGGTTTCTTTTAATTCTTTAGAAATTAAGATTTGACTACAACCACCACCACCACCATCACCACCACCATCATCACCACCACCACCATCACCACCACCATCATCACCACCACCACCATCACCACCACCATCATCACCACCACCACCATCACCACCACCAGTGTTTTGGTCACTCCTGGAGGAAGAACCCCTCCCTGGTTTCTGACCACCTTATTGGTGATTGTCATTCAGTTTTCTTTTTATTTGCAATAGTCACCATGCTAGGCACTGCGAGTTAACGACACTATATGCCCATAGCTAGGTGTCTACATACAACGCCTGCGATTCCCAAATGGTCACCCACCTGGTTTGGGCCAGGCTCAACATCGCTTAATATTTTACACTTATTCATAATTAACTCAAACTATGGAAGCTCTCCTTGTAAAGTATAAAGTATAATGTAAAAAAATACTAATTTTGATAACACCACGAAAGAAACAGACATATATTATTAATCTATAAACATATCAGAGAATAAATATGAATAAATAAAAGGTATTACTTTAGTGAATGTCGTTATTCGCGTGATTGGTGTTCATATGTGAAAATAAGAAAATCATGCAGTTATTCCTAAAGTATATTATTATTATGCGTCCTATTGAATCTTTATGTCGGACTCTGGAATCTCTACAGAACTTCGTTCTCGTTCCGTCATCATGAATGTGTAGAAGTCTTAATTAATGTTATATGTTATATTCTTTTTTTATTCATCAACTCAAGAATTAAGAAAATAAATGTTATTCTTTAGAATACTAGTTGGCTTTAACAGCTTGCTATCGCTTCGCAAAGTTCGCTATTTGAAATATTTGAAACGATAATGTTAAGTATTCAGCATTCCATTCATACGTTTGTTGTAAACAAACGACAAAACCTTTCGCATTTATTCATATAAATGGATAAACATTACCATTTATTCATATAAATAGATAAACATTACCATTTATTCATATAAATAGATAAACATTACCATTTATTCATATAAATAGATAAACATTACCATTTATTCATATAAATGGATAAACATTACCATTTATTCATATAAATAGATAAACATTACCATTTATTCATATAAATAGATAAACATTACCATTTATTCGTAATAGAATGAATAAGGAAATCAATACGCATAAGCGATAGTGTGTGTGTTCTTTTTCATTTTTTCTAACAGAAGGAAGCACCCAGTAACCTTGTCGTCTTTCTCTCAGTGGCGTCACTAAAATATATATTTCTTTCTAGTTAATTTTATTTAAATTACCTCCCCTGAAAATCGATCAGCAAATATTTTAAGAAAAGTTTGATAATGTATCCTTTTTTTATTAAATCATTTTTATTAATTAATGTTGATATTGAAAAAAAACTATTGCATATATATATATATATATATATATATATATAAAATGTAATTATTTATTACCTACAGACATCAGCGCTTCATGCTTACGAAATCTTCAGTGCGGCGCGAACTCAGATCACAAATCGCCAGTGATTCGCAGGAAAGAGACTTACCCGTTGGCTACCAGAAATCAGCTTGGAATTTAGGAGGAATTTAACTTTGTAAATATCAAGTGAGCGGGTATTCACAGCAAGCAGCGAACAGTGATAAACAACAACAAATCGGATTGGATCTCTCTCTATATATCTATCTATATATATATATATATATATATATATATATATATATATAGGACAATGAAATTACAAGTGAATTGCACCAAAAGTTATTTATGATGGAGTGTTTAAAAAAATAATGATGCAAATTAGACATACAAAGATGTGCACAATATTTCAAAATAATCTGATGTATTATTGATTAAAATAACAGTAACCCGTTTTGATGGTAATGTCGGTGTGATACATGAAAAGAAAATCGCGTGTATTTATTTATTTATATAAAGAAAAGGAGAGAAAGTTGGGAGGTCAACCTAAATTGGGATCTGCGCAGCGAGATGTCTGTTTACATTAGTTTTAAATTTCTGCATGTCAGTACTGTCGGGGAAACAAGGGACAGGGAGGGAGATCCAGAGGCCAGCAGCACGAGGAAAGAAGCTATTATAGTAGAAAGCTCTCCAACATCTGGTGACCTCCACAGTGAATGAATGTGATTTAGTTGATTGTCGAGTTGGTCTAGTGAATTTACGTCGAGTGGGCACCAGAGTAGCCAATTCATCGGAGCATAATACATTGAAGTATTTGTAAAACAAGCACAAGGATGCTACATTGCGGCGATGGGACAGGGACTGGAGCTTGGTTGACAGTGAGGGACCTATTAGGTTGGCGACTCTTTTTTAACCTTGTCAAGGAGGGAGAGACTAGTAGATGATGCACCAGCCCAGATGTGGCAACAATACGCCATGCATGGGCGGATGGTGGCTTTGTAGAGATACAGGATAATGTCAGGTGTGAGGAGTTTACTAGCACGATAGAGGGAGCCAACCTTCTTTGCGGCAGCCTTGGCAATGTTTTCAATGTATTCGTTCCAATTCATGTTATCTGTGAAGGTTAGGCTGAAGAGTTTGAATGATGAACTCTCAGGTAGTATGTTATTTGCCATGACAATTGGGGTATGGAGAGTTTCTTGTAGTTATTGAAGGAAAGGAGCTTTGTCTTGGCGGAATTAAAAGTTACCAACCATTTATGACCCCAATCCACTATATATATATATATATATATATATATATATATATATATATATATATATATATATATATATATATATATTGGTACAGAAAAATTAGTACAACATTCGTACCGTCGGTTTCAAGCACAGAAGGACTTAGCCATCCGGCTCTCTTCAGCTTCTGTTGTCATCTGTTTCGGAAATGTGAAGTCACGTGTCACTCTCGTTTCGACGCGTCATTTGCTTAGAATGGTATGTATGTTTGTTTAAATTTAGTTTAAAGAGATATAAAAAAAATGAAAAAAATAAAAAATAAAAAATATTTCCATATAAATCCCGTGAGCCAATATTATGAGTATCGTATATTTGGCCGTTACTGTTTTGGCGTTTAATGATGTGTCCTCTAAAGGAATTAGGGAGAGGAAATGGGTTTTAGGATTAAAGAGGTTAAAAGGAGAAACACTAATTAAATTCGTGTTTAAATCCTGGATTAAAGGACTTTAAATCTATTCGGGCGGTCTAAACGCAGTAACTCTGCGGGGGGTTGAATAGTTTGTATTCGGGATTTAACATTATTAACTAAGGTATACTGAATACTTATGAAGGTGATAAAATTGGTATGCTGATTAAAACTGGTTTAAAGATAAGAGTAAGGATTGGGTCGGCAAGATTGGTTCTGTTTGGGAGATATGGGAGATTAGCATTATGACCGAGGAATGGCGGGGACTTATGGGAGTAATAATAATGTTGTGAAATGGAAGTGTTACCCTCTTAATGATTGGATAAATATTTTGGGGAAAGTTATAATTATTGCTCTTTAAAAGTAGTGTGGATATGGGTTAATTAGGGTATTTGTTCGTATGTTTTAAATTTATCTATATTTATGAGGGGTGATAGTTCTGGAGTGGAAGTCGGTATGTAATGGGGCAATTATGGAGTTATGTATTTGGCAGATGGGGGTGGCTTTTATGTGTAAGTTCAGTTTGTGAGTAGTGGTTGCCTACTGTGGATGAATGCCTTAAAGATCTCATCTCGAATATTCAACCAGACTGTGTTTGGGTCTATGATGACCCTTAATATATGGTATTTTTCAGCGTCACACAGAGGACATATATTTATGGCTGGAGAGAAAGATGCTCTTCTCTCAATTACTTTCCATTTGATGGTGAAGGGTGTCCTTTCATCTTTAAGTTGGTATATACGGGTCGCGAGTACCGTATTTGCCTTATTTTTATATCTAAAGGTGTTTCTATGTGCATATAATCTATGTTTGAAGCTTCGCTGCGTCATGCCAATGTATTTTTCTTCTCTACCGGTAGTCTGGTTTACAGATGACACCAGAAGCTGAAGAGAGCCGGATAGCTAAGTTCTTCTATGCTTGAAACCGACGGTACGAATGTTGTACTAGTTTTTATGTACCAAAATAAATAAACATTACGCTCTTAAATTTTTTCATTTTTAACTTTAATTCTCAATAAATCGAGCTCTCTGTTGGGATTTTTCCTGCTATATTACAAAGAAACGTACATAAAAGTAATCCATGGACACGTGTTGCTTGCTCACATCCGTCATTAGAATGGCTAACTAAAACAAGGATCGAACCTTTCGATATTGATGTCAATAGTCTGGCGTTTATATATATATATATATATATATATATATATATATATATATATATATATATATATATATATATATATATATATGGGGGGTGTTCATTGATTGTTAAATAATACATCTATGCATGAATGGCGATGAATATTTCTTTCTCTATAAATCTAAGAATCGTGACTAATCTATCTTTCTATCACGTCTCTGTTTTTCTGTGTTACTTCCTACATCTTTTCATTTGTATACGTATATGACTTCAGCTGTACTTGCAAATGTGTATGTGTGTAACCTCACAGCTACGTCTGCTTTCTTTTTTCGTCTTAAATTCCTGGTGATTTGCTACATTGAACTAAAATGTTCGTCTATATTTATTCGTAGTTATTTCTAATAAAGTCATAAATATGCATGAGTTCTTAAACGTATAAAGCTAATCTGTGCATAGCATTTGATATAAAAACGATTATCGAATGTATTACACGACTAAGATTTGTGATGTTATATTATTTAAATGTTGTGTAGATTTTGTATACATTTTCCCACATTCTGCTGATTAATTATATGTTCATTTTCTATTTTGAAATAAGACAAAACATATAAACACAATATTTAACACGATTTTCGAAAGTTAACTGGGCGCATTTCAAGGTTCCCCAAACTAAAAATGTCTGATTATCTTTTATTTACATATACAACATACGAACCCTGTCTACTGTTTTTTTACGTTTTCTGTTTCTAAACCCTTTCATTAGACTAAATATCTCCTAACCATGCTTTTCTATCATTTGGATTATTCGAACAACTGTTCTCATCTTGGATGTTATTCTCACAACGTTTCGGTCAATGTAACCTCCGACTTTCTTCAGGTGCGTCTTATTGAATCTTTATGTCGAACTCGGGAATCTCAAGCGGAAGTCTTCATTTACTCTACGGGGTAGCATGTTCTCGCTCCGTCAGCCATGATTGTGTAAGAGTCTTAATTAATTTGTAATTGTATTCTTAACATCTTCCGTCCTGGGGATTGAACCTACAATCTCCAGAAGACTTTCACGTAGAACTGATTATCACTTAGCACTTTTATCCGTTGATACAAAATCTCTGATTAATATCCTTTTGTTTGTACGTCGAATGATTGAGATGGTGACAGAAAGTGCAAATATGGGGAGAAATTGTCAAAAGAGGGGCATAGAGAGATGGGGGTGCAGCAGCAACGTAAAAGTAGAGAAAAAGAAAATCGTAAATAAATAAATAACGTAAATAAAGAAGCTTTTAGTGGCAGCAACATATATTTTAAAATGCAATAAAGCTATTTTATTTAACTCCTCCCCTGGATGTTAGATGTGGGTGTTCATGAAAGTGTTTCTGTGGAACGAAATGGATTCGAACCCGGGACACCCAGATACTCAGTCCGCATCGTTAGCCACTTAGCCACCGGAAAGATATACATTCAAGTACAATGTACACATGTTGATCCACTAGGGTCACGTGTCGTCTACTGCTCACTATAAATCTGTTTGTTAACTTATAATTTTATTTGATAATAAAATAAAATGAAACATACCGTATGTTTTTTATAGTGTAAGTTAAAATAAAATCGGTTTGATTTCTATCCATATTATTAAAATCATTTTTTCTTGAGTTGACGTGCATAAATGGGAATATTTCAGTGACACAGGGGATACATATATGTCAGCTAGTTTTTGATAATCCTTATCTGTTTTTCCGTATCTCTACTTTCAACTCTCTCCCCTCTTCTCTGTGTGATGCGAACAGAAGTAAAATCTTTATACACAATTACCAACATTTACACCTGTCAGATGTAACGTTACTAACATGTTACTTTATCGGATTAAGGGTCCTAAAATGATGACAGTTTAGCTGAAAAGTGGCGATCGATATCAACGAGACAAGTGTAAAAAAATGCGCTCACGTTACAGGAAAAAAAGATCTGAAAAATGAATGAATGAAAAAAAGAATGTTCACATTAAACGGAGAGCGATCGTGTAGTTGGGTTTGCGCATATTCCTACGTCGGAGAAGAGATGGTGATGCTTATGTGGAAATTGTCACACATATTGGGGCAAGCGCAGCAATTTAATAACACACTCTCTATATATATAGCTCTCCTTTCTATCAAATGTATTATAATGCGATTATAATTTAGACATACATCAAAAATAATTTTGCTTATTCGGACTACATTTTTCATCTGTATTGTTAACATCACAACGTTTCAGCCGCTGTACCCTCCGGACTTCTTCAGGTGCATCTCTTCGAAATCGGGAATAGTTCTGTCAAATTCGGGAATCTGGACGGAATTTCGAACGGAACCCTTTATTTAATCCGTAAGGACCCGTGTCGCAGTGAATATAGTACTAAGTTAAATTCAGTTCTAAGTGACAGTGAAGGTTAAAGGTTCAATCCTCGGTGCGAATTACTGAAGACTGTTCCAAGTCATGGCTGACAGAACACGAGCATGCTACCATTGTGGACCAAATAAAGGGTTCCGTTCGAAATTCCGTCTAGATTCCCGAGTTCGACAGAAATATTCCCGAGTTCGAAGATATACACCGGAAGAAGGCCGGAAGTTACAGCGGCCGAAACGTTGTGAGTATAACACTCAAAATGAGAAATGTAGTCCGAATAACCAAAATGATACAAATTATCAATCCTCATCTCAAAAATTCAGAAATATACATTAAAACCTTTTCAAAAATGATTTTGAACATAAGGATACAGCTCTCAATTGGAATATATGTTTGTATTTTTACATTATTTAACCATATCTTCTCGGTGTGTGTTATGGGTGATCCGTGTTTATTGTCTCTGTTTCCAGACCCCTATATTTATTAACGGCATTACCTTTGAAAAGACAAGTGTAAATCACCCAAATTGTTACACATAACGGATAGTCAATAATAGGTGTACTTGTTTACTTGATAACATGATCAGCATCTAATCTATACTAGTATACATCAAGGCGATGTTTTAATACTTGTTTTAATACTTGTTTATTTGATAACATGATCAGCATCTAATCTATACTAGTATACATCAAGGCGATGTTTTAATGATGCAAATAAAAAGAAACACAACTGAAGCAAAATCCAAGAAAATGGTTATATCTTTTATCAGCGTACTGTTCTCTATTACGACAGAAAGCATTACGAAATGACAATCAGCTACAAAATATAAATCTTCGGTTTACCAGGACTGAGAATAATCTTTCAAGTAACGCCTCAAAACGTTTCAATTTGAACAACAACAAATCTTTAAAGGACTATAAAATCTCTAAAGTTTCGGAAAGAAAGGAATCGAAAAAAAAAACATCTGAAAAAAAAACTGAAAATGTATCACTCCTACGTGTATCTTCATGCATCCTTCATTTTAAATCTCAGACCAGTGTTGTAACGTATATGATAAGGTCAATAGGTGAGTACTTAGTTTATTGATCCAAATTCAGGTTGTGGTTTAAATTTGGAAGAAAATTAGAATGACGAACATATGTGGAAGAGTAATACGTCTGGCCGAATCTGACTTAAAAATAAATAGTACATGAGACAAATGGGATCCCCATTCGTATACGAAATAAATAATGGCCCTACAATTAAATAGATATAAGGTTTCATTCACGGGAACACAGAAACAAAATGATAATAGTAAAATGGGCTGATTACTGTCGGTTAGATGAAGTAGTATTATCCTGGAGTTCGATATCTCACCATCTCATGGTTAAGGCAAGTTGAGAAAATGCGTGTCCTGTCGGATATAATAAAAACAACGAATTAAAGATTCACTTCGTGGTTCGTGTCTGCGTTCGCGCCAGAACGATTGATCGTGACTTAATTTCGTTACACGCAAACGTGCTATTCGCCTACGCGGTGAAGAGGCGGCGATTACATAATCGTCAAGCCGAATTACAATCTAACTGTCGGTCAGGTAGACCGATACAAAATAGTTCGTTCATGCAACTGCTACAAATAAGAATTAATTGATGCGTGTGTGTATATGTAGGTGTTTTATGGTTTAACAGGAAAATGGTTTCCACGTAAGTAACATTGTTTGTTTGGTCTTTTCACTAGCATTTATGTTCCCGCATATTATGTTATTAATGTTTAAGTCTGACATTAGGATATAAAACTTTTTGAAGCGGGATTATATTTACTTTTCAGTTTCTGTAATATTGTAGTCTGGAGGAATGCAGACTAAACTATCTCAATTGTTTACTTTTAATTGTTGCCAATATAGCAGTTGTCTGTAAGCTTGTTTACAGATTTAATTGTTTTTTCTGCACTTCTATGTTAAGTTGATATTGAGGATAACAATAAATATTTATATCGGCTTCATTGTATAAATAATTGTAGGCTAACACGTTTTTATTCAATCTGCTCTGTCAATATTTTATGTTTATTTCCTCATTTTATTTTAAGCTAAGTTTCCTGTATAAACAAATGCTCGAATGGGTACATTTTCATAATTAATAATATCAATTCTGTCAGGCTGGGTTTGATTACACATAACTTACATTGAGGGTTGTTCTTGGCGATTATCTTACGGTTGATAATCCTTTCTGTACAATTCGTTTGGCTGAGTTTTACCTGTGTTTTCTTATTAAGAATATTTTTTTCTTCCTTTCGGATTTTAATTTCTGCGATTTTCTTTCAGTTTTCGTTTTAATTAGTACCCTCATCTTTGTTTTTTATGATGTTCTTGCTTATTTTTGCTTTTTATTTTTGTTCATGCCCCAGTGCATCACATCTCATTTTAATGGAGAGCTCACTCTTTTTACCATTTATTTTATTTTCGCTTGTTCAGTTTTATTAATTTTTGGTTTGATATTCCCATTAATGCGTGATTCGTTTCCGTTGATGTATCACTGATTACTGGCGATTTATCATTTATTGCTATTGATTTCATCATTTTCGTATTCGTCCTTCGTAGAACTTGTAATTCTTAGTTAGTTATTTGGTATGTTTCATTTATAGACTTGGTATGTTTCATAATGAGACTCGGTCTAAGTTAATGTACGAATGTTTGGCAGACATTTGCTCCTAATTGCAGGAATTGCGTGACGAAGTTCTGATAGTCAGATTTTCTTTTGATTTATTTCTATTTGATTTTAGTCATATCAGCATAAATAATTTTTTTTAGAGTCTGCCACTATGACTTTCTTATTTTCTGCAAAAAAATGTTGTGTGTGCTTCAAGTTCATATCTTTTTTGGTTTCATTTTTGCCATCTTCAAAGATGGCAAAAATGAAACCAAAAAAGACTGATGATCATATCCACATTTTGCATACATGGGATGTTTGATGCATCCATTTGTTATTATGGTCGAGGAATCATGCCTATGTATATTTGCATATGTTTTCACTTCTACACACAACTTCGTGATGTCCAAACTTTTTACCTTTATAACATCTATTTGGAATTGATTTCTTCACTTTATATTTGTTGGAAATAAATCTTAATATGAAGCTGTTTGTTCGGTTCGTTTCAGTATTTCATCTTTTTAAATATCTTCCAAAGTACATAGATACAATTCTTTGCATCTAACCATTCGCTTCAAGGTGTTCAGATTTTTATGTTAATGTTTTTATGTGGCTAACCCGTTATATTAGTGTCATATCATCTTGTAAGTTTAGTAATATGTTTGTATAATTGTTTGTTACTACTACTCTTTTCGTTTCTTTACATTTTTTGGAATGATATTCATGTTTATCATAGAACTGGTGACGTACCTATTAGAAGAGTTTCTCCCTCACATCTTGGGTTGATTTTACGAGTAAAACGACTAAAAGCAAATATTGTTTTTTTATAACATAGAACAATATGATATAAATCATTAACAGAAATGAATAATGGATGTGGCT
The DNA here is from genome assembly GCA_963556195.1 of Sepiola atlantica. Classification (NCBI taxonomy): domain Eukaryota; kingdom Metazoa; phylum Mollusca; class Cephalopoda; order Sepiida; family Sepiolidae; genus Sepiola; species Sepiola atlantica. Next base: position 232,336,507 of record OY744516.1, on the reverse strand, counting down.
TTCGTTACTGACGATACGAACCCTCATATACAATGGAAAATAAATTTACTTCATATATAAGATATAGATATATCAGTAGAAAGGTGTAGACATATTATAAACCATTGTTTCGTAAAAGTAATATTTTTGTTGAGAAAACCATAACATTGTGTGTATTAGAATAAATAACATTTATTTAAATCTGAGCTTTCAAAAATAAAAATAAAAAGCTCAGATTAAAATAAATGTTATATATTTTAACACTCACACATTGTTATAGTTTTCTCAACAAAATAAGATGATGTAGATATATGTATATATGTTAGATGATGGCCCTATGAGGATGAACGTGTCTGTTGGAGATCGGGTTTGACTTGCGCGATTTGTAGCGGAGTAACCTCGTGCAAGTTGGTGCGATGTGTTCTCACGATTTACAGGGACAGTTGACGAGATCTCGGGGTCGGGAGGTAAGGTCACACCTGTGCGTCGATCACGAGGTTTCGTGACGTCAAGGTTTTTCCATGTGGAAAAAACTAAGTTGAAAATGAGAGTTCTTGACTGGAAGCCAACGAGAGAACACGCTTTAACCATGTAGCGATTACAAGCTAAGGGATTTCGGATCCCCCGAAATTGAGAGCCTAGCGATGTCACCCATCTTCCTTCCTTTACAAGTAGACAAGTAGTTAGAAAAATAACTAGCGAAAGCCTCTCTCTCTGCTACAACGAACTTGCTCAGTATCAACAAGCAGTATAGAAATAAATGGCTCTAAATTAAAAAGGAGAAGCCTCGTTGTATTTCATTGTGCGTACGGGATTTTATTTCAGCCCACAAAGAAACCGCCGGTATGATGGAAGAAACGAGCGAAGTTGACGCCCGGCGAAGCGGCAGATGATAGCAGTCGCGACACAAAGCAAGCGACGACAATGGCGGTGAAAGGGAGGGACGCACGGTTAGTACAAATAGTGTTCATACAACGGCGAGGCAATGACATTGAAGTAAGAGCCACGGTTAGTACGAATAGTTCTCGGGCTGTTGGGATTTTTGAATCAAGAAACGACATATCGTCCCGTTAGCAGAGATGCCGTTTGTTCGGGATCAACAAGGAACAGTTCTACGACGACAGAGATTTCGACATTCTACGAACGTATCATAAACCAGCAATGTAACATATATATATATATATATATATATTCTGTGTGTGTATTTAGGCAGCATATTTTCATTTAGGCAAACATTATTTAGTAACGCGGAGTGTTTTTGCTTGAAAACAGTTCTTTTTATAGTTTTCAATTTTCCGATTGGTCACATTAATGCTTCGGTCAAATTAGTCTATGTAAGTTTTGTGGGTTCCTTGTTCTTTTTTCTTTTCTTTTTTCGCGAGTACTTTGGATTTGAGCTGTTCGAAGATGATTTGACGGATCAAATCGAAAGTACTCGCAGAAAAAGAAAAAAAAATGAAACAAGAAACCCACGGAACTTACATACACCAATTTGACCGAAACACTAAATAGAACATTCGGAATATTAAAAGAAATTTTTAAAGTCTTATCAAGCAAAAACACTCCGTGCTTCTAATAATGTTTGTCTAAATATATATATATATATATATATATATATATATATATATATATATATATACATACAACTCACTAGATGCAAGCGCCTCTAAGGCCAATTCGAACAATGGTAAGCTAGCTTGATGTTTTCGGCCATTATTTTCTTCCGGGTCCGATGAAGTTACTCCAGTGAAAAATAATATCCGAAGGTAATCCTCTACGACACAATCTCCTGTAAGCCTTGCAGACAGCGCGACAAATCCAAAAAACACGGCTCCTCGATAAGCCAGCCGCGGAAAAGTGGTTGAATGTCTGCTAAGTCAAACTGTCAAACATTGTTCGAATTGGCCTTATAGGGCGCTTGCATCTAGTGAGTTTTATTTTGAATTTTATCCCATTTAACCCTAACCACTTAACCATTGTTTCGCTTACATGTAATACATGTCTTGAACATCACACATGAAATTGCATTTAATTTCCACCATTTGTACTGCCTTTTTTAGAAAAACTACTTTAATCAAAATTATTTCTAGCCGTACCTTGAGTGGGTATTTCAACTCAAATATGTGTTTTCAGTCGATACAATTTGTGTTGCATATTTTTATTTTTTTTATATATTTTTTTATTATTAATTTTGTTTATTATTATTATATTTTTATATTTTTATCTTTATGTTTTCAAAGTAAAGTTTTATTTACTCGCTGTAATTCCACTGTGGTTATGATCTTCTGACGAGAAGAATTTTCTTTGAAAACCCATGGGTTAAGGACTTTCAATTACTTTTCTTTAACTTTGAATTGTAATAAAATTTGATTCGCACCTTATTTTATTATTTCATTTTATCTAATGCTATATCTATATGTATTGTATTTTTAAAAGATTGAAACTGCATAACTCATTCTACTAGTATATGTCTTAATTTACTTCAGGTGTAACAGATATAAACCTCTGCATTGTATTGCCTTCTAATCTGTTATATATATATATATATATATATATATACTGCGACACTTCGAATAAGCGATTAAATTGCAGAAATAATTGTAGTTTTTTACATGGAGTTACTTAAATACTCTTAGATAAATAAGAATTTAAAATATGTACAAATAACATAAAGTATCTCAAAATACCACCCAAAATAGTGGCAAACATTACATTTAATAAAATAGTTTCGTAAAAGAAACACGATCGAAGTAACGTAACACACTTTATAGTAACACATTGTCAAAATTAATTAATTAATTCCTAGATAAAAAGAAAATATAACACAAACGACATAAGAAACTACAGAAACCCCTCAGGTGGGTATTTCAATACGTTTTGTACTAAACTAAAATTCTGTGAATAAGTGGGACCAAACGGACAAGTAAGATAATCATTGTACGTTCATCACTTTTCTTCTTTTTTTTTAAATAGGACTTATTTTACAACTCTTTCTATGTACTTACCCTAACCCTAACCCTAACCGCTATCAAAGTCTAAAGGACACTCGAGGATAAGTGTTAATGGGTGTGTCAGGTTGATCGTGAGACAAACACCGTGAGGATTTGTAACGAATGCGAAAACTTTGCAGAACTTGATTATCTAAAAAAGACGGCTCAACAAGAATTTGTTAATATTGGACTATACCTCGGAACATTCTGAAACTGTATAATCCCCAAATGTATCCGTCTGTTATCGCTCTCTTCTTTGGCGCCATTCTAAACACACATGTAGCGAGCAAAGCCACTCCTGAAAGCGTACACGCCATGCAAGAACTCGTATCCTACAAATGCGTAGCAGGAACGAATAATCTAGGCCATCTTAGAATATCCACTTCGCGATAAATTGAGTAATATGTTATTAAACTAGAAATTCCTCTGGCAGCCTCGGATTAGATTACTGTTTCATTTGATCGAATATATTTGCCTTCAGATCTCAGATGCTGTTGAATAGTCGTGACTTGTGTATTTCGGATTATATTGCTACTAGTCACATTCTTTCCTTATTAAGCTAATCACTGCAATTAATGGGGTAAATTAGAACTGTGAAATATGTCTATGAACTGCAGCCGCCGTTATTCATATAATCTGGCATACAAACACGGAATGCGAACAATTATTAAGTTTACATATCGAATCTACAAATAGAAATGCGATTTTTTAAATTTCATTTTCTGTTTTATATTTTGTATTAGAATTTAATCGAAAACAAAAAAACAAATAGCAGAATAAAACATCGTTTTTTGAATTTAGATTTACAAATAATCCAATGGCGATGATAATCTTGTATTAAGTTTTTCTACTATAATATAGGTAGATATGTATATATGGCAAATACTGGATTTTATCTACTTTAGTTTTATTTCATCTTGTTCCGGAGTTTTGCTATAAATAAAATTACAGCAAAACTCCGCAACAAGATGAAATAAAACTATTTCAGGGTAAGCTTTTACGTGGAATTCAATGATTCTGAATAGTATTAAATTCGTGCGCGGAATTTCCGAGCATTTGAGATAGAATTTACAGTCTATTACAAATGCAAATTTGGTATTTAACCCTAACCTAGATCCGAAACTATACTATTACTTCTATTAATGTACTATTGTTCTATATCTAATTGCTCAATTCAGCGTGTACTGTGATATCTGTTCTGTTGTCATGATCCCATCCTCCCAGTCATTCGCGTCTCCTTTGGAGACAGTGTAGTATATTATCTTTCGTTATATGACCATCTTCCTCGGCACTGCCTCTTCTTAGGAGGGTAGTGTAATAACTGTTCTGCTGTTATAGGGCCACCCTCCATGGTATTACCTCCACTTTAGGGGGAGTGATGTGTAACTCAACAATAGGTTGTGCATTAGCATATTCAACACTTATATATATATATATATATATATATATATATATATATATATATATAATTATTAAGGACAATATATATACTGTCATATATCATCGGATCTTTTTACTTTGTAGTCTCTTTTGAAGATTCAGCTCAATGTTTGTCAATTATTGATAATAGAGCAAAATATAGAACAGTTTTTTTTATTATATTCCAATAACCATGGTTTGTTTTATTACTTTTATTTTTATTTTTTCACATTTCCAAAAATTCCCAATTTCTGTGAGATAATAAAACAAATCATGGTTATTGGAATATAATAAAAAAAAACTGTTCTATATATATATATATATATATATATATATATATATATATATATATATATATATATATATATATATAAAGTAGAGAAATAAAAGCGAACTTTTAGGAAAGGTAAGACCTATTGTGAAAAGTATACAGCTCAATAAATCGGATAGAGCAGATAGATAGATAGAAAGATGAAAAGGAATTAGAAAAGCGACGGAGGCAGATCTTTTTTCACTTCAGTTGCTCAATGCAAGGTGTATTCCGCAAAAAAAGCAATTTATTTAATGAATTTTTTCCTTAAGCCAGGCTTTTCAAAGATCAAAATCTTATCATCAGAGGAAATTGCTGGGATAGATAAGTTGGCGAAAAGCCAAGATTTAAAATCTGAAAATGTAAAACAAAGATTGTGGGGATAAAAACAAAGCAAAAAGCTGCCCGAATGCAAGCAAGTGTCCAATTGTAAAAAATTCGGTGTCAAAAAGTCCAGCGGAGTAAGTGGTTTGTAGGTAGGCCGTTAGAAAGCACGAGAAATAAATTGATAGGTTTCAAAGTTTAACTCCAGAAACCACCGTCTTAAGGTGCGGCCAAAATAGATACAATCCAGAGGGTAAAAAGTCCAATAGAGGGTTTGTTCGTGGATGCAAAACAAGGCTCAGTAATTCGTGAGGTGGGAAATATTAGCCATATTAAAAAGTCTTCTTTTTTGATATGGCTAATATTTTCCATTTAGGGATGGATTCCGACCCGGAAAACAGGAATTCTTCTCCCCTTTGTCAGAAACATCGCTCATGGAATGTGAGCACTAAATGACAAAATAAGGGAAGCGAGAGTTACAAGGCTGCCTAAAGTAAACCCAGGATACGCTCTTTATGTCTTCAGTCAGAAGAGGAGGAAAGATTTTACTGCAAAAATGTAAAGTTCTGTCCCATTTTAGGGTCCATTTTCTGAGGAGCGGGATATCACCCACATGGGAAAACATCATTGTGTCTAGCTTTTCCCTAGTCAATAAGGACTTGCTGTCATGACCATTTGCAGAAAAAAACAAGCAAAGTTTATTATGTTATATTTCTTATCTGGTCAAACTATGACGGACTTTAATGGATTGAAGGGTGTCAGAACTCTTCTTGTTCTTAGAGACCATTGGAAGAGAAAAAATTCACTTCAGTTTTGATTATATGAGGAATAGCCCGAGTTCCTCTCATTTCCTGCAATGACGTTATCACGGAATATTTCCTAAAAATAGACACGGTTAATTACAAAATACATAAAATGTTTATTGAAGCGGAATGAGAGCTGGAAACTTGCGGATTACATAGGTATTACTCAAAAATCTCAAAACAACTAGACGACTTGTAGACGTATTGCGTTCATTGAACGAATCCCTTTCGAATGACCACGCTCCGAACTAACTAAACGTGTTGCAGTTTACACAAACCAACAATGAAAGGCAAGAAATGACGATGCACAGCGTCAGATCATTGTAACGCACATTATCAGCCAGGATAATAATGGGGCTGAACAGAATCGATTGCCATCGCTACTCGAAAGCGGAATCAATGTTGCTCTGATCACAAGTGTTTCTACTTTTGAAGTAAATCTAATGCACACAGCGAACAGACCATAACAGCAATTGGTTTAATCAACACTCACAGCTTTACAGAAATCATTCATTTTATGCCACAGGCTTTAATGAAAACATTTGAACCGACTTCCTTCATTAAAAAGAATTAACATTTACCCAGTTTTACTACTATAATGACATCTGCTACATCAAGTAATCCGGTATTTGGACTGCCACAATAATTCACCAAAACAATGCTAAAAATTGAACATTATTTCACGTTACCAGTGCATGGGTCATCTTCCCCCTGCTCAGCACTAATATGACGGAGACCATAAACATTCCGCTTCAAGTGTCAAAACAAATGTGCACAGTCTCCAAACTCTCCCAACGAATTTTACAGGTTGCTATGCTGGTCAAATCGTGCACAATCCGCACATTATAAACAACAAAAACATCGAGGTGTGATACAGCACATTCCCATGCGCACACCAAAAGCCGTGTCACGCTCACTGCATGTTACTTTTGCTTCTCATATTGTGGTGGGAGCTTCAACTTGTGTAGTCATTTTCCATTCATCACAATTATCCAAAAATGAAATTATTACCGCTTTTTTTCATCATCACCATCTTCACATTCGAACTAAATGAACGATATCACAAAGAATAAAGCCCTCTTAAACACGGACAGAGTCAAAGAGAACTGTGAGAACCAATTACTTAGAACAAAAGCCCAAATTATCTTCTCCTGTCGTGGCAGGAGCTACCGCTTTGGAATTGTTATTACCATTGTCTTCATATTCAGAAGCAAACAGCAAAAACACAAAGAAAGAATCTCTATTAAAATGGACAAAGTCGGTGGGATCTGCAAACAAAATCTTTCAAAACACAAATCCAAATTATTTCCTGAACTCAAACAGTTTTCAGCACCAAATAAAGTAAAACAAAAGATGGAACCAATTTATTTCTATCCAAAGAATAATTATCATATTGAAAACAAAAATAGAATATTTTCCTACTTCAAACGCCGACCACTGGACAAAGAAACAGCCTCTCAAATCAAAGCAACTGTTAAACGCAATGGAACACTATTGCACCCCCAAAGATTGGCCGGTCGACGAAAAAAATGAAATACAAACAAAAATCCCTGTTTTTAGCACATAGCGCATGCGTAGACATTACACCGGAAGTTAGCAAGCAAATTCATAGTGACATTTCTTCATTGCATAAAGAAAACACCAACACTCACTCACACTTCATTCGCCAAAACAAAAACTTATAAATAATTTTGCTGCATCAAGGTCAGTAAATAGGAAATCTTTCTAGACTTAGGCAACCTTAAATCAAAGTTTTCCTCATCGCGAGGCCAGGGTTAGACAGCTTACCGTTTTGAAGACTGGGGTGATTTTCAAAAAATAAACATAAACGTTAAAACTAAATCATTTTCATAACTGTTGTGCCATGGTGTGTGTGTTGGGGGGAGTTTAGACTAAAATGTTTTCCAATCGTAGCCGTATACAATTTGTGTCTTCATTTTATTTAATTTCCATTTATTTTTACATTAACCATAATAAAAATAAATCCTAATTTGTTTACAACTTTTTTTGTGGCAAACTCAACAGTTCTTTTTTTTTAATATTTTATTTTATTTTTCTTAAAGGACGGAATACTACACATTATTTTTCTAAAAATTATAATGTGCGAGTAGAGACAATAAATCCTATTTTTTTACAGCTTTCTTCGTGGCAAAATCAACAGTTCTTTTTGTAAATATTTAATTATTTTAAGGACGAAATACTACACATTATATTTTCTAACAAATATTGCTTTTCTTTATTCAAAATACGTTTATTGACGGGAAGCTCAAATCAAAATAACAAACAAATTATGCTTCTACAGAATTTGAACGGAACCAAATCTGTTGCCTCTACACGAGGGTAGAGCTGCAATATTAATTCGTTTTGTTCATTTGATTTTTCAGATGTAATGAAACATTGTAATAATTTATTGTCCCCCCCCCCCCCAACGAGAGCTGAGTTAGACAGCTTACCAGTTTGGAGACTGGAGTGATTTTTGTCATGGTGTGTAGGGGGAGGGGTGAGTTTCTTTGGGGGGTCAACTGAGTCAGGTGTCGTATGGACCTCGAAGTGGCTCATTTTGTTCAGCCATTTTCAATGTTATCTATTATATAAAAGACAGGTGAATGACTTACGTTATTATTAATATTTTTTATGTACTCACTAGGAGTTCTCACACAGGTTTTCTACAGTTTTCTTATGGCTCCGGGCAAGGCCCGGTGCACCTGTTAGTCCTATATCATTCTGAAGATAATTATATTCATACAAAAATGTTTCAAAACGGGAATTTTCCGGTGTGTCTCATCAGACTATGTTTATACTTAATTGCGCAAACCTTAGTGTACGTTATACATCTAGTTTTTGGTGTAGGCATTCGTCATACAAACACGGTACTTTCAACGCGTGGACATATTTGCTATTCAACAGATGTTGAAAATAAACATGTCGTATTGATGGGCATCATTGACGCCGAAAAGAAAGATCAAACAACGGTATAAACTTTAACGTATACATTTCAATTCAATGTGCCGTGAATATGGAAAATAATTCTTGGATAACATAAACGAATTCGCTTAGTGTGACATAGCCGACCTTGGAGATGGTTACGACCATACATTTTGCATATCCTTCTATTAGTGGGCACCGTGTTGGTTTCTATCTTTCTCTCTCTCTCTCTCTCTCTCTCTCTCTCTCTCTCTTTCTTTTATTCTCCTTCTCTCTCTTTCATATCTTGTGCGAATATTTTACACATGTAAAACAAAGATTATTACACGTAATATTTACGTGGCTAAGGAGTGTGGGACCATTTTATGTCACAATGTATTCTGATAATGTCCTTGGGCCAGAAATACCCGTACACAATCGAAACCTTTGTTGCGTGACGTTTCAATTTCGAAACATCAAATAAAAGTCTAATAGCCTTACTAGAAATACGCCATCTTGTCTCATGAACAAAATAAACAAACTATTAATCAGCGGCCTCTAAAATGGGATCGGCGTCTTTCCTCATTAATCGTCATCGATACGTCCCACCCATAAAATAATAATACAATCAAGAACTGAATGTGTAACAATATCAGGCAAAACAAGAAACATTTAATCGACGACAATCTAAATAGTATATAACTGCCGTCTACTATGAGACGTTTGCGATGGATTGGACTTTTTATTCCCGTTTTTTACATGTATTTACTTTATAGTGCAAACAAAAGTATTTACTTTATAGTGCAAACCAAAGTACTTATTTATAGTGCAAACCAAAGTACTTATTTATAGTGCAAACCAAAGAATTTACTTTATAGTGCAAACTAAAGTATTTACTTTATAGTGCAAACCAAAGTACTTATTTATAGTGCAAACCAAAGAATTTACTTTATAGTGCAAACTAAAGTATTTACTTTATAGTGCAAACCAAAGTACTTATTTATAGTGCAGACCAAAGTTATTTGTTTACGAATTAATACCGAAAGAATATTCATATGAAACTATACATTGTGAAAAAGGTGATATTTAAACAATACATATAGATGAATGTTGCTAAAAAAATAACAGATCTAAATTATAAAAATTGGATAGAATACTTACTTTTAACAACTTTACTACAGAAAAGAAAAACAAAAATCATAAAACTAAGTATACACACAATTCGATAAATTATTAGTGCGAAAATATATTTAGAATAAATTACAACACGGATGCAGAACTTTTTAGAATAAAAATGGTAAATTCAAAAATAAAAAAAATATCACATTTTAGGTCAATCTGATAGGGTTGAAATGTATATTTAAAAAGACTTGTAAGTCGTACATTTGTATTATATACTTCATTTAAATGGATAAGATGTACCTGTGGCCCGTTGGGTCACAAGCACTACACCTATTTGTTCTACTTTGATTTCATAAAAAACTTCATAAACTGTCTTAAAAAATTATTCTGGAAAAGAAAATCAAAATAATAAGTTGCGTTACTTTTATAAAATCCTTATGGAGAATATAGAACGATGTCAAGCTATATGTCTGCTATCTAGGTTACATAAGTGTTTATAGTGTGTAAATCACGCTTTCGCTAAATTATCACAGAAACATTAAGAAATATTAGCAAGTGGAAGAATTAACAAGGAGTGAAAGAGGGTAAGATCAAAATACTGATAGCTAAAAGAGAAATGCGTGACTTGTTAAGTTAAATATCATTTACGGCTAATTAGAAACTTTTTTGTTTTTCGAATATAATTCACTCCCAGAAATAAAGCATATTATAGCATATATGTTGTGTTAATAAAGTATATAGGAGATAGCCATAACAAAACAAGTATTAGCTAACTCACATTTAAAATTATATATATATATGTATATATATATATATATATTGGTACATAAAAATTATTACAACATTCGTACCGTCGGTTTCAAGCACAGAAGGACTTAGCCATCCGGCTCTCTCCAGCTTCTGTTGTTATCTGTTTCGGAAATGTGAAGTCACGTGTCACTCTCGTTTTGACGCGTTATTTGCTCAGAGTGTTACGTATGTTTGTTTACATTTAGTGTAAGGAAGATTTAATATGGTTTTACATTTTTCTGTACCAAAATAGATAAATATTACGCTCTTAATGTTTTTATTTTAAATTTAATTCTCAATTAATCGAGCACCTTGCTGGGATTTTTCCTGCTATATTATAAAGAAGTTATATATATATATATATATATATATATATATATATATATATATATATATATATATATATATATATATATATATACATAGAGAGAGAGATTTTAATTAATTAATTAATTTATAAACCAATTTATTAAATACAGCTTCGGATAATTAATTTGTAAATTAGTTCTAAACATATTTATACAATAAATTGGTTTATAAATTAATTAAAAAAGTCTCTATACAATATTGATAATTCGTCCGATTAAGGGTGAATTAGAAAAAGAAAATGCGCACCTCTTCATATTCTTAAATAATAAACAAAAACGCGCCGGTAAAAAACGCCGGTCGGTATCGCCAATAACAAAACAATAACCAATAATCAACGTATATATATATATATATATATATATATATATATGGGGGGGTTATTTCTTATTGTTTTTGTTTATATATATATATATATATATATATATATATATATATATATATATATATATATATATATATAATTTTAGTGGAGATGAATATGATTTGAACATTGCTCCAAGAATTCAAAACCAACGCACATTCCTTTGATAGACCGACAGAAAGATTGAATTTCACTCCATCAGACACAGATGCACAGGTCAATAGGAATACGACAAAAAAGCAGCCTCCTGGCGATTAGAGAGACGTGTTTATATCTCTTTATATATTATGTACTATATATGTAAAATTAACATGTGGTGTCTGTCGATTTATGTCCATCTATGTAAGAGTGCATCTACTGTGTACGGCTGTTGACATAGAATTATTGATTAAAATAAGAGATTCCCAGAGAGGCATTGAATTTGTTAGATCGGACGCGATTCGAAAACAACTTCTCCAATTCCACTTCTGTATCCACAGAAGGAGAAACACAGATGCCAATAGAAGGAAAACTGTTTCATCATTTCTCATTCAAACAAAGTGAGGTGGGTGGTCAGTTATCACTAACAAACTGGAAGTTAAATCAGCTGCCATATTAGGATACATGATCGGTTTGTGGACTTGTGTGGGGGTTTATTTCATTTCAAGCAACCAACATAAACACTTTAAGGAAGAATCATATATACATTTACGCACGTTAATCAACTTACACCTAAAAATATAAACATACTTGTATAGATATTTTAATATTGACAATAAAAGATTGTCTGTAAAATACATACTGTCCCAGTCCGGAAAAAATTGATTAAAATAAGAAACTTTTGCTCCAACTCCAGAACTTCATATTACTATGTTTATTTGATTGTTTTTTTAAATTTATATAAAATAGTAGAGGTACCTAGCGTTGTCGGGGCTCTCTCTTCCCTTGTCGCCCAATTTAACCGACCCCTCTCTTTTCCCCGTTGCCCTATCTCCCCGTTGCCTTAGGAGAAAGCTGTATCTTCCGCAGTCGCCTCCTCTCCCCCACCCTCTTTTATCCCGCTCCTCCTCTTCCCGTTACCTGGGGTGCCAGTGTGGCATATTTCCATTAAAAGCACAATCTCTGTCTTTGCCCTTCGATGTATATGTAAGTTATCGTTAAATAAAAATGATCAAATTTCTAAGCAGTTTTTTTTATGGTGGTGTGAAAGAAAGAATTTGATTTAATTAAAATGTAATCAAATGCTATGTCCTAACTATATTTTAAACAAATAATGCATCATATCATAGTGTGTTATCATAGTTCACCCCAAATAATACATGCCGTAGACGTAAGGGGATACTGAGAAAAAAGAGTGACAGGTTTTTAGGGGGTTGCATTAGTTTTAAATTTCTGCATGTCAGTAACGTCAAAAAAGCAGGGAGCAGAAGGGAGTTCCAGAGTCCAGCAGCACGAGGAAATAAGCTTTTGGAGTAGAAAGCTCTTCGGCATCTGGAGACCTCCACATTGTATGGATGGGATTTGGCAGATTGTCGGGTTGGTTTAGTGAATTTACGTCGTGGGGGTACCAGAGCAGCAAGCTCATCAGAGCACAATCCATTGAAGTACTTGTGAAACAAGCACAAGGAAGCAACATTGCGGCGATGGGACAAAGGCTGGAGCTTGGTGGATAGTGAAGTTAACAACTTTTTGCTTAGAAGAACAACCATCGAGTACAACCTGGATGTTTCGTTTTGTTAGAAAGGATCTAATCATATTAAATATTTGTCCAGTAATACCATATGAGTATGAAAGAAACCCAGGTTTGCAACACATGGGAACTTCGAAATAAACAATGAAAAAGAAATAATACGAATAAATTGGATATTGGAGCTGTTCATTAATTTCAAATAGTACAATTTACCATTGTTATATTTATTGAATTTTATCGCAAAATCTTTAGCAGTTGGTGGGGTGTTGAGTTGTGCGAATGAACTACTATTTTTTCTAGTGAATGTGGGTGATATCCGGCGTACTTAAAAAGAGGAAGACACCATATGAAAGAGGGGCAGAAGAGTACTCAAATTTCCTATAGTCGTGAGGAACGCGAATTAACAATTGATCATGACTAAATAAAAAATATGTGAGAAACTGTTCGAAGGATAAGTTTTTTAACGACACAAAATCTTCTGTAGTCCACTAACCAGATTTAAAAAGATTAAAAACAGGTTAGGCACACCCTATGAAATTATGCTGTTTCTGTTAATAGCGATTGCATATATGTATGTATTACAAGACAAAAGGGTAACCAAAAATATAATTAAATAGGCTTCCGGAGACCTGTCGACACAATGCCATCTTGGGAAAGCCGGCGTGGGTCCAGCGAATATATTAAGTGTGACTCAATAATAGTAAGAAGGTGCTACTGAAACCATATTTATTCTGAGAAAATAGTGTGTGGCTGTTAAATGCCACCGTATATAAGTATTGCTTACAATATATATATATATATATATATATATATATATATATATATATATATATATACATATATATATATATATATATATATATATATAAAAAATTTGGGAAAGTTCATTTTTTAAGCATCTTTTTGAATTTTAACGTAAAGATAGAGGCAAAATGCCTTCAAAGAAACTATGTGTTAGATGCAGATATTTTATTAAATCAAAATCAAAATCAAAATCTTTACAAATACCTTCCTTTTTTTCTCTTCATCTTGATTTTTTTAGCTAATATTTCGCTTGATAAAACAAGCTTCGACAGAGCTTAGACAAATAAAAGGTATAAACCTTTTTTCCCGTAATATCCTTCTTGGTCTTGTAGAAGTGTCTCGTCCGCTGATGTGGGCTAACGGTGCAAATGTCTGTTTTAAATAGAACTTGATCGCGCATGGCCGCTGGTAGTTGTAAATTTGTAAAAATATTTTTTCAACATTAATTTATTATTTTGTTATTTTATCATTTTATAATTTTATATGACGCGTCGCAAGCGGTGGTCCGCTCTCATCAGATATGTAAATCCATTGGATTTACACACACACACACACACACACACACACACATATATATATATATATATATATATATATATATATATATATATATATATATATATATATATATATATATATATATATATTCTTTCCAAATATGATCTAGGGTTAAGATCGGATTCTAACTCCTATTGATGAGATCTCAGTTTGTAATAGCTGTTGATCGATAACATCGACATGCCAGTGTCGCAGATTTTGTACATGTCTGTGTAAATAAAAATAATTATATATATATATATATATATATATATATATATATATAACCTACATATAAAGTCTTACAATGAGGGGAAAAAGTAATACAATCTCTAAAGTTTAGTTTAGTTTGTTTATTTTTACTTTAGTCGAACTTCTCAGAAATCAAAGTTATTTTTTACCTTTCACATGTTCAGTTAGTAAAGAAGTGAGGAACATTAATTTTTCTTCTCCCCAATTGACCAGTTGATTATATTACAGTATATTTTTGTTGTCGTTTCGTCTTACCGGATTCCAGGACAAGAATTCACCTTCTCCTGTGAAGTATCCAGCTAAGTGCTGTTACTTGAGGTAACATTACTTGAAGAAGGTGCACAATCCCTCGTATTAGCCAATGTATAGTCGTGTCGAGAGGGTCTTATGTGGCCTTCGAATACTGTGTTACTATTAATATTTAGTTAGGGTTTACTTGCAAGATAAAGTAACCTAATATCAGGTTGTCCTGACAAACCCTTATACAGAGAAACCAAAAACACTTGATGACGATGTCTAGTAGGCAATTCAAACACTTCAGTACGTAATTCAGGTTCTCCGGTAGGTAATTCAAACTCTTCAGTAGGGAACTATATATATATATATATGTGTGTGTGTGTGTGTGTGTGTGTGTGTGTGAACACATATATACAGAGAGAAACTGAGGAGTAGAAAGTGAGAGTTTTAAAAATTCTTATAGTTTACCTGAAAACTAAATCCACATGGGTTCAGACAAATGGCGATACCTGTGTTGACTGTGCAACAACTGAGTAAAAAGTCAACTAGATAATTAAGCTGCACTTTGTCTCGAAGGGAATATACAATTAGAACTAATGAAGGAAGGTGAAGGTTACTCCCTCTGAGAACTTTGCAAATGTTTAAACTTGGAGACATTTAACTCTTCTAGAAGCAAACAAGAGAGTCACAATTCAATAATGGATCACGCAAGATCCCCTGAAACGGAGATCCAAATAGACCAATCAGCGCACGCGAAACTTAAACTTTACTCGAGTGTGATTGAGAAAGTTATCAGATTCTCGACCATCGTCCATTAAATGGAACACAATATCGATCCATTTAATTAGTTATGGTGCGCATTTACTTTTTAATTTTTTGGATAGTGTCCGTATCAAATTTAAAAGATATGATATTTAAATTGAGTCACTTTAATTAAATGATTATTTAAATGTATATAATATAAGCTCATTTTGACCTCATCTGTCACAGATAAGTTCATAAACTAATTGAAGAAAATCATATCTTATGTGGTATCAATTAGCTTGAAATGTGCTGTATATCATATTGAGGTAGATCTTACTGGGTAAATAGTGTAGTTGTTCCCAAATTTCTAAATGCACCCTTAAAATGGCTTTGAGGGAATAATCTCTTAAAATATCAAATATATTACATTTTGATTAGGTGTATATCATATGTATAAAATTATCCGTGAAAAACAATGGAAGGGGGCGCTAATCTCTACGTTATCATATATGTTGCGGATATTTACGTGTCCCTACCTCTAAATAACCCATGTGGATAAAAAAAAAACTTTAAAACTTGAAATACGTATATCCGATTTAAATAAAATGAAGACCATATTAATAAGACACTAATCCAGTGACTTTCCTAACATTTCAGCTTTTTCCAACTAAATTAGGTGTTAGTAAAAACAATCAAAGTATAATGGTATAATGAGCATAGTGCAAAGTATGGTAGTGATTATCCTCAGTCAATCCCGAACAACGTCGGATCATCCTGATGGGTACTAATAAATCAGTACTGAAGCACAAAAACAACGTATAAACTCGAATATTATTGGATTGGGGTGCATCAAATATGATAGGATTAATCCTTGTAATGCTATATGTTTTAGTGGGGTGTTAAATTATAATAATTTCTGTCTACTACTACTAATAATAATAATAATAACAAGAACAAGAACAGGAACAAGACAAGAACAAAAACAAGAAGAAAGCAATGGAAACATAGAGACTAGAACTAACAGCTGAAGGACAACACCTGACTGAAATGGAAATACAGAGAGGCATTTTCCGAGGAAACCCATATCCCCACTAGTCTTTATCATAGCCATGATGCAACTCAACTAGATACTCAGGAAATGTGATGCCAGATACAAGTTTACAAGTGCATAGTGATGATCCTCAGTCAATCCCGAACAACGTCGGATCATCCTGATGAATACTAATAAATCAGTACTGAAGTACGAAAACAACGTATAAACTCGAATACTATTGAATTGAGGTGCATCAAATATGATAGAATAGCCTTAATACACAACTTCTTACACACTTACATACAATGCTTCAAGCAAACTACAATATTCTTCTCTAAATAAACATAATTAAAAAAAACAAATAATTCGTTTTCCCAACACATCTGCACAAATTCATTGGTCCAATAAATGAGTAGCAAATAAAAAGTCAGATAAGCATAGATGAAATTCAGTTTGGTTTTATGCGTGGGCAAAGTACCACTGGTTCTATATTTATCTTGAGACAAATGCAAGAGAAGTATTTTATTTACCCCCAAGATGAGAACAGTAGTCCGAAAATTCCAGATGACAAAAATCATTAATCCTCATCTCAAAAATTCTGAAATTTTGATATTTGTATAAACTTTCTTTTTCTCTTCCCTTTTTATTTTTAATCATATTTTATGGGGGTGTTAAATTATAATTATTTCGTCTACTACTACTAATAAATGTAATAATAACAAGAACAAGAACAAGAACAAAAACAAGAAGAAAGCAATGGAAACATAGAGACTAGAACTAACAGCTGAAGGACAACACCTGACTGAAATGGAAATACAGAGAGGCATTTTCCGAGGTAACTCATATCACCACTAGTCTTTATCATAGCCATGATGCAACTCAACTACATACTCAGGAAATGTGATGCCAGATACAAGTTTACAGACGCAGAACAAAGAATGAACCGTCTGATGTATATGGACGAACTGAAACTATTTGCAAAAAGTAAATCAGTACTGGAAAAGCTGAATCTTCAGGCAGGACATTCAAATGGAATTTGGAATGGAAACGTGTGCACTGCTAGAGAGGAAAAAAGGAGAACTGGGGAGAACAGAGGACATGGAACTGTCCAACTAAGAGGAGATGAGAGCGCTAGGAAACAGGATAGCTATAAAAAATGGGAATTCTGGAACAGATACCATCAAATCTACAGTAATGAAAGAGAAGATTGGAAAATAATATTTGCGAAAAAACAGAAAACTTTTAGAAACGGAATTATATAGCAGAAATCTAGTAAAATGAATAAACACCTGGACAGTATCACTAATAAGATACTCTGAACCATTCATAGGATGGACTAAAACAGGCACCTTGATAAGACTAGGAAATTAATAATCATGCACACCGCACTACATTCAAAAGACGATACAGACAGGGTAGAGAAGTGGTAAGTATTGAAGATTGTATGGAAGACACAAAATAGTCCTGGAGAAATACATAAACCAAAAGACAGAAAGACTAATCACCACAGTAAGATGTAGCAGAAAAAATTAATCTTCCACCTCTTCTTTCTCTACTTCGTTATCTTCTTCTTTCTCTTCTTCTTCCTCTTTCTCTTCTTCTTTCTCTTCTTCTTCTTCTTCTTCTTTCTCTTCTTCTTTCTCTTCTTCTTTCTCTTCTTCTTTCTCTTCTTCTTTCCACGTCGTCCCTCGTAGACTACGCTCTCAGCCTTCTGCCGTCTTGCCTCCAGCGACCCGTTTTTATATCAAACTGGACTCTCGTCTCCGCGAGAGAACACGAGATTTCACGGGATTACCTGGCGATATTAAGCCTAGGACGCCATCTTGCCGCTCTTTGGGCGGTCCAGCCCTGCAGAGCGCGCATCGAGACCGTTTGCCAGGTAATCCCATGTTTTCACAATTTATAACACACTCCCCCCTGATCTCATTATCACAGAAAGAGCAGGGAGGCCGTGTCATTTTTCTTCGAGTGCTTCTTCGGGGAGGGGGATTCGGGGCCTCATCGTCATCCGTGCTGTCTTCCGTGGCAGGAAGGTCAGCGAACCTGAGGCTGCGCATCGCAGCATCACTGTCCGGGCTTTCATCAGCAGTAGGAGGGTCAGTACATTCAAGGCTATCACTCTCAGTGTCGCTGCGCGATGAAGCCGTCATGAACCAGAATGATGGTTCGCTGGTCACGGATTCAATGTCATTATCCTCGTTAAATGGCAGCTGCGTTTGGAATACCGATCTTAAGTCTTTAATGTGACGGGGTACTCCATCAACTCGCACCGCCTGCGGGCTGATCACTTCAGTGACACGACCGGTTCCGTAACGAGTCGTGCACTGGCCTCGGGGTTTTTTAACCCAAACGACATCTCCTTTTTTCATTTTCTCCTGTGGAGGTTCTGGTTCGGGCAGTAAGCTGCTCTCCAAACCTCTCGCCCTGACATGGTATGTATGTAGCGCATTAGCTGGCGCGGTGGAGGGTGAAGTATCGTCCTTAGGGGTGACGTTATACCAATAGACTGCTTCAGCCACCGTACACCCCTTCCGCGCTGCGATGGTCTTGATAGTCCTATGGTTGCGCTCAATAATTCCGTTCCCACTGGGCACATGGGCACACCGAAAACGCAGACGGACACCCCAGCCATCTACAAACTGTTTGAACGGTGCACTAACAAAAGCGGGGCCATTGTCGGTCAATATCTCAGAAGGAGGGCCACGCTCAAGGAACACACTTTCCAACTCATGGACAATGGCAGCCGTATCCTGCCGGCGAAGGGACCGCCACAATGCAAATCGGGACGGTCCGCAGTCAATAAGGGTCAAGAAATTCCCCCCGTTATAGTGAGTTATGTCCATCGCAATCCTATCCCAGTTATACTTCACACCGAGTGTGCCCTTCTTCCACCGGACAGGTGCTGGGTCGATCGATTGGCAGGTGTTGCAACTTCTCACAACAGATTTCACAGCCCTCCGTGACACAGAGGGGTCAACCAACCTGGCGAAGTAAAAGGTTCGGTTTACACCAGGGTGCCCGCTTTGGCAATGGACATCAGCGATACGCTCTGGGCTGAGTCTACGTCCCACCGCAGCACAATTTACAGGTGCTGGTTCGTTCACTTCTTTCTGCAGGTCCAGCCAACGGCGAGGCACTCTGGTCAATCGATCCGCTCGATTCAAACAGGACTGCACCAGTGTCACATCTATGACCAAGTTGTATTCATTGATGGTTTCGGTTAGGGTAGCAAGCCGCCTCCGGATTAACATTTCGGCCGATGCCTTCGTTGTCAGCCGTGCTTTTCCGTTCAAGGCATCGGTCATCCACCGATGCACACACGTGGAATCCGTGATAACGTGGAGGACGCTAGCCTGCCACTGAAGCGCTAGATTGACTCCTTTCAGTGTAGCATCGAGTTCAGCTAGGTTTATGTGCTTAGCGTCATTCTCTGGCCGGAGCCAGCAGGCATCTTCTACTATACTTCCGTTGACTGCCAGAGCAACGCCAAGGGCAAGTGAGCTGGCGTCCACCCAAACTGTAAACTCACTCCCATCGACGCACCAGCTCCCTCGTACAGGGTCATCATTGGTCACTCTGGCCACAGCTTCCACCAGCATGCTTCGCAGGGAAGGATCACGCACCTCATCGTCCCATCCTGTTGACAAAGAAGTTGCCCGTCGCTTTATAGCCGCCACAGCCACTCGGAGCCACCCACACACAGGGAAGTGACCCACCAGTTTTCCACACACGGAAAACGTGCTCCGACGTGTGATGGTAGATGGGATTTCCGGGATTTCACCGCCCCTTCCCCATTGGAGGCCATCTGCACTTCCGCTCACCTGCAGCCCGAGCACTTTCGCCCCATCCTGCAGCCGCTCCGGTTCCTTGCACGACAACCCGAAGTGCTCAAAGTGTTCTTTGACCGCCTGGGCAGACAGCAGGCTCTCATTGACAAAAATGTCGTCTATATAAGACGATGTCGCCTGTTGCACAGCTTTATCCTGACGCCGGATCGCCCGCATGATCGCCGTCATGATGCCCGGGGCTACATTCAAGCCGAACCCCAGCCTGGTCAAGCAATAGCGAGTTCCTTTGATTACCACCGTCTGGAATGGCCACAGCGATTTCTCAACACGTATTTGTAGGTAAGCTCTTCGCAGGTCCAGTATGGCCGCTTCCGCACCCTGCCGTCGCCACTCTCGCAGTTTATGAGCACAAACGTCAGCCCCCGAAGTGTACGGGTCAACGTGTTCATTGAGTTCCCGGTAATCAAGAACAGGTCGAACTTTCTGCTTGTTCTCTTGTCTGATAGCCATCAGGGGAATTAGCCCCCGCGGGGGCCCGAGCTCATCCTCTGGGTATGGAATTAACCAGCCGTTATCCAGCCACACTTGAAGTTCTGCCTCGTACTGCCCCCTAAGCCATGCAGGAGGGGGATACTCTGTCAGCCGATTCCGCAAAGACACTGGTGGCTGGTCGCCTGCCCACTTCCAGGACGCTGTCCATGTGTTTGTGCCCTTGTCATATTCTGCGTGGAAATCGGGTTCGTCAAGAGTGATTGCTGCACACATTTGTTTGTCTGGTCGAGGGAATCTCACATCACCGACGCTGTTTACAGTAATTCCGCCTAGCTGTGTAATAGTGTCCATTCCAAGGAGAAGGTCATATCCGAGCAGCTCCCCATCGACCACCAACACCGTCACAGCCACCGGGGGGCCATTGTCAATGCTGATATGAACAACACTGGATCCACAACACACTAATGAGCCTTTGCCGACAGTCAGGACGGGGATCTGTCGTTTCTTCCATGTGGTGCAACATTCCTTTCGAAGGAGGGTTTGGGTACAGCCGGTGTCAACCAGCGCTGAACGTTTACACCCATCAACTTGAACTGTCACTGCAGGAAGCGCTTTGTTCAATGCCGCTTTGGCGAGGGTGCTAGCGCTGCGGCGTCCTCCCCTTGCCCGTTTCCCGGACAATTCCGTGCTATGTGGCCTGGCTTATTGCATTGGTAACACCGTATTACTTTTCGTGCTCCATAATTTGGGGTGCGCCTTGTGCCGCCTCTGCAGTCTCTGGAGAAGTGGTTGGGGCCACCACATGTATAGCATCGTAGGCCCTCTGCTGGCGAGTCCAAGGTGTCAACCGCTGCAGAGACCAGTTCTCGATCGTCCTTCAAGATGTTTCGTGCTCTCGCCAACAACTCCACCAATTCAATCTCTGTGAGTCTCAATGATGCTCGCAGTAGTCGGCTTGCATCGTCCGGAAGTCCAGACAAAAAGGCGCATGCCAATATGCGGTCACTCGCACCGCCGAAGGGAGCAGCAAGCTTTTTCAAGTCGGCCATGTAGACGTCCACTGTCTCCCCCGGCCCAAGCCGGCGTTCGGAAAATTGCCTCCAGGCAACAAAAGGATCTGCACCAAATGCCCCGTGCAGCGCCTGTGCAATCTGCTCCATGGTCGCATCATTACTGAGCTGCTGGTACACGGCGTAAGCCCCCTTAGTGAGTCTCAATGGGATGACCATAGCTGGGTCTTTAATTTTGCACAACCGGCAAACACGCTCGGCCTTCTCCAGCCATTCGACCACCGATGGACCAGCAGGAGAGCCGTCGAATTCCGGAATCAATCTGATGTCGAATTTTTCCATAACAATGCCGAA
Source organism: Sepiola atlantica (assembly GCA_963556195.1). NCBI lineage: Eukaryota > Metazoa > Mollusca > Cephalopoda > Sepiida > Sepiolidae > Sepiola > Sepiola atlantica. The sequence continues at coordinate 232,314,217 of OY744516.1, read as the reverse complement.
AATAGCTTATAGCAGAAAAAATTAATCTTCCACCTCTTCTTTCTCTACTTCGTTATCTTCTTCTTTCTCTTCTTCTTCCTCTTTCTCTTCTTCTTTCTCTTCTTCTTCTTCTTCTTCTTTCTCTTCTTCTTTCTCTTCTTCTTTCTCTTCTTCTTTCTCTTCTTCTTTCCACGTCGTCCCTCGTAGACTACGCTCTCAGCCTTCTGCCGTCTTGCCTCCAGCGACCCGTTTTTATATCAAACTGGACTCTCGTCTCCGCGAGAGAACACGAGATTTCACGGGATTACCTGGCGATATTAAGCCTAGGACGCCATCTTGCCGCTCTTTGGGCGGTCCAGCCCTGCAGAGCGCGCATCGAGACCGTTTGCCAGGTAATCCCATGTTTTCACAATTTATAACACATAAGAGACACCGTCCCAATGAGTAAATCAGGAAGCACCGAAACCAGATATTAAAACACTAGAAAAGAAAAGTGGGCAGAAAACCCACTACGTGAACGTTTCATAAAACTGGCAAGAGAAGAGACCCACGGAAATAGCTGGACATGGCTGAGAAAAAGACACTTGAACAGAGAAACGGAATCTTTACTGACGGCTTCACAGAACAATGCGATTAGGACTAACTACATTGAAGCTATAATAGATAAAACCCTACAAAACAGAAAATGCAGACTGTAAGGACAAGGATACGAAACAATAAATCACATAATTAGTGAATGCAGCAAATTAGCCCCAAAAGAATACAAGAACAGGCAAGATTGTGTGGGGAAAAGCAGTACACTGGGAACTATGCAAATGACTGCATTTCGAAAACTCGGACAAACATAAACAAGAGACAGTAATGGAAAATGAAAACCACAAAGACCTTTAGGATATGGAGGTGCAAACAGATAATCTCATACAAGCAAGGAGACCGGATGTCATAATAATCGACACGAAGAAAAATCTTGCCAACTTGTAGAGTTTGCTGTACCAGCAGACCACAGGATGAAGATTAAGGAGATAGAAAAACGAAACAAATACACGGAATTCGCCAGAAAATTTAAAAGGATATGGAGTATGAAGAAAGTAATCGTAGGAGCACTAGGAACAATCCCGAAAACCCTTTTAAAAAATCCGGAAGAAACCCACATAAACTACGAATTCTAAACAGTCACACGGAAGTTGCAATATGAAGAAAACAAAAACACAGAAAGAACACATCCACATGAAACCCTACCCCCCCCCCCAAAGAAAAAGTGATGGAACCAGACTCGTATGATACGACACAAAATAGTTGTGAAGAGGATGGAAAGACCGAAGAGGGAGAGACACTAACCAGACTTCAACTGAAAAAGTGCGGAGAGGACTGGGACATTGGGGAGGCTTATTGCCATCCAAATCTCAGAGAAGACCAAAGGTCGTTGCCAGCGAGAAATCGATAGTAAGTGTCTGCTGTGATAACGCAAAGCAATCACTGATGATGACCTGATATGAGAACTCTTAATGAGTACAAAAAAAATAAATTAAATAAATTATTATTATTATTATTATTATTATTATTATTATTATTATTATTATAATAATAATAATAATAATAATAATAATAATAATAATAATAATAATAATAATAATAATAATAATAATAATAATAATAATAATAATAAAAAATAAATAAATAAATAAATAAATAAAATAAAATAAAATAAAATAAAAATAAAATAAAAAATAAAAAAATACCTATGGGTTAAAAACTAGTGTACAAAATTCGAGTATGACATAGACTAGAAACTGAGTTCAGTTTATTTTTGGAACATACGCATTGAGAAACTACTGCAAGTCTTCCTTTTCCTTAGAACACGCGTGGAGGGATTCAATAATTGAATTTGGTCTCTTTTTTACGCAATGGAGAAAGTCCTTTCCGAGAAGAGCAGTTTAAAGAAAGTATGTATAACCTGAAGTGACTAGTTATGGGAAATGTCACTCACAGAGAATGAATGAAAAAATTGACTGTTTTCGAAGCACATATACGCATTACATTAATTAGAGAGCAGGTGTCAAAACTGAATAAAAGTACAATAATAGATATTCCCTGTGTTTTTTCCATCAAAAAGACACGGACTATAATTTTAAAGAGAGCATGGTTTAAGATAAACCCCACCCTTATATACACGTACACCAGCAGATTAATAGAATAACTAATATTATATGTGCAGTTCAAATCGTATTACGAGGTTTCCTTACATTAGAAAAAAATTACTAAAAACAAGGACAATTTTAAACGAAATACGATCGGGCCTATAGCTTTATCATTCTGTGAGTGCAAAAGGGCATTTAACATAACCGTAATTAACATACCATATAATGGAACGTTGATCGCCGTAGAATTTTACAAGAGCGTTCTGGCTAACTCTTTTTCGGTACTTATATAGAGAACGACCCGGGTTTCCGTGACTTCGCGTCGTCAATGTTTGGGCAGGTTACAGAAGGCACCTGAGAGTTGCCGAGGCGAAGACCGCCAGACGATAAATTAAAGAAAAGTTGCAAGTCACAAAACTTAGACGTAGAAAATAAAAGGAAAATACATGTATAAAAATAAACAACAAACAAAACCATTGTCAAGCAAACGTTTTTTATGCTTAGACAGTTTACGAAACGGGCTATGTTTTCGATAGGATTTTAGAGTGACATTGAATTTACAGTCTAATTGTTAGTTTATTTTGACCCCAAACCTAACCCTATACCCTAACACTAACATGATCTAGCCCTAACCCCTACCCTGGCCCTAATCCTAACGACGGAGTAAAAGTAAGTGTGAGTCCTAACCTGTGAAAGCACCGAATAGTTAATCAATCCTCTACATGTAAGAATGGGTTTCTAAATTATAACGTTGTTATACCTGCCCTGTTCGTAAACTATATGAGTACCATGTGTCTAAATAAAATGTTTTTATTTTTGTGCAACGAACAGTTTTAAAAAATGATGTTATATATATATATATATATATATATATATATATATATATATATATATATGATAATTTTATTTACACAGACATGTACAAAATCTGCGACACTGGCATGTCGATGTTATCGATCAACAGTTACTATAAACTGAGATCTCATCAGGCAGAGTTAGAATCCGATCTTAACCTCAGATCATATTTGGAGAGAATGAAGTGGAGGGATAGAGAAAGAGAAGAAGAAGGAAAGAAATTTAACATTTCAAAAATTAAAGCCGTTAAAAAATTAAAATTAAAAATTAAAAAATCAAAAAATCTAAAAATCTAAGAAACAAAAAACAAAAATCTAAAATCTAGAATCTGAAACAGACAGGGCAAATAAATAAATAAATAAATAAATAAAAATATAAGGTGGAAAGAGGAACAAATAATGATGAGGGGAGAGACACATAGAGGAAAAAGAAGGAGAGAGAGAGGGCGTCTGTTGATTCAGATCGGGAGGGAAGGAGGGGGGTGGTAGACATGCACGAATCAGGTGTCAAAAAACCGTCGAGTTTATAAATGTATTTTTCCAAGTGAACTGTAATATTGTGTATATGTGTGTATATATATGCATGTATATATATGTATATTATATATATATATGTATATATATATATATGTGTATGTATATATACATATGCATGTATATATACATTTATTTATATGTATATATATAGATATATATATATAGAGATGTACATATATGTATGTATATATAAATATATATGTATATATGTATATATATACATATATATGTATATATATATGTATATATACATACATATATATATAAATTTATATATAGAGATATGTACATATATGTATGTATATATAAATATATATGTATATATATGTATATATATACATATATATGTATAGATATATGTATATATACATACATATATATGTATATATATATGTATATATACATACATATATATGTATATATGTAAATATATGTATTTATATATCTATAGATATGTTTATATATCTATATATTTATATTTATGTATACATAGATGTATATATGTACATATATGTATATATATATGTATATATATGTATATATATACATATATATCTATATACCTATATATATATGCATGTGAGTTTCAACAAAGTCTTTCTTGTATGAATATAGTTCGCATATGTCTACTTATAATTATCAGGCCTTACCTTCATGATACCGACATATATTTGCATTCGTCTGGCCGACAATGTTTTGCACAGATAATTTCAATAAAATGTGTCAATAAAACTAATTGATAATCTCAAGCCTTACAATCTTTAGAGATTAAAATCATTTCCATAGTATATATCTGACCATGCATGTCCAGGCTACAAACTGAAACTTATATAAATCAATTAGACACAACGTAGCTATGCATCCGTGAAAATATGCATTCAGGAAGTTATTTGTTTTTGCATTTGTTTGGAAGATACACGAGCTTTGTTTGGAAGATACACGAGCTTTTGGAAGATCAGTTTTAATGTAGAGAAGTTCGTTGGAACAGGTTGTTTTGTGTGTGTTATCTTAGTGAAACTATTTGCAATAACGACACAACATTTGGTGCTTTTCCAGATTAGTACCTGAGCGAACTTTGACCCCATCGTTAGGGTTAGGGTTAGTCGAGCGGCGCTTTTAGACATATGTAATCATCGAAGACAATGTATTTAGCATTCGCTTTATTATATACATGCACACACATATACATATATAGGAGAGTTTGAATTACCCACAGGAAAGATTGAATTACCTACTAGAAACCATTCTCAAGTGTCTTATGTCTCTCTGTACACAGGTTTGTCAGGACAACCTTACATGAGTATACTTCACCCTACAAGTAAACCCTGACCAAATATTCAAAATAACATAGTATTCGAAATCCAAATAAGATCCTCTCGACACGACTATATATTGGCTCATACGAGGAATGGTGCCCTTTCTCCAAGTAATGTTACCTCAAGTAACAATACTTAGCTGGATACTCCACCAGACCAGATTAATTATTGTTTTAGAATTCGGTAAGACCAATAGACCAAAAGAAATATATACTCAAACATAGTTAAATGGTCAATTCCGGTGTAGAAAATGAATGTTCTTAACTTCTTTACTTGCTCAATGTTTAAAAGAGAACTTCAAGAGATTATTCGAATATCTATGTATCTCATATAGAGATCAACTGTTAGCCCCAGATAAGGGCCCCTTTATTTCTGAGAACTTCGACTGAAGTAAAATGAAACAAAAAAATATATACGTACAGACACACATGTTTAGAAAAGATTTGGATGAATTCCAACAAATTGTAGCAAAATGTCAAAATTCGGATAGAGCAAACAATGGAATCAAATTAAATAAACTCATTTGGTGAAATCTTTTTTTTATATATTTCATCTATATTATCAGAATATATAGAATATAAATAAATAATATTACTTTCAAATGTTTTTTTTTATATATTTCATCTATATTATCAGAATATATAAAATATAAATAAATAATATTACTTTCAAATGTTTTTTATATATTTCATCTATATTATCAGAATATATAAAATATAAGTAAATAATATTACTTTCAAATGTTTTTTTATATATTTCATCTATATTATCAGAATATATAAAATATAAATAAATAAATATTACTTTCAAATGTTTACAAATAGAAGTAAAAAAGAAGAAAGGAAGAAGAAGAAAATATTATTTGAAATTGACAACATGACATAAGCATCTCGGAAGGGGGGGGTCGTGAAAAAGACATCAAAATAGGATATAAAAGAAAGCAGATGAAAGAAAGGGGTAATCTTATGCAGTGGCGAGAATTACACGAAGGTCTCCCGGTTAAAAGAGGCAGGCATGCTTATTACCGCTTATCGTCGCAGCAAATAAGTAGTAAAATTTCATATGTTTTTTAAGCCTGCATGATTGTCTCTCTTCTTTACGTCCGCCATTTACTGTAGAGTGCCATGTAATTCTTGCCAATGCATATGATTTCCCCTTTTTGTCAATCTTCTTTCATTTTCTTTTCCATTCTCTTTTTTCCTTCTTCAAAAACAACTTTTGTGATTTAGTAAATTTTGAAAAAAACATGTGAAAGCTGGTGGTGATTACCCTACTGCGTCACTACATGGACTCTTCCACATCCTATGAAGATTTGTATTATTTACCCCCTTGGAAGTTAGAAAAAAAGGTGAGGTGAGGTTTTGAGAAGCCAGCGCACTAGATTAGCGCACTTAGGCCTATGAAAAATCTATGATTAGCCCCATCGGCATTCCCTAATGCGGGTGCCTCAGGTGATCAGCAATGAATAAACTCCTTCTGAGAGAGAAGGTAAGGCATTGGAGGGAGGACCCCAATAGACTACACAGGACCATACCTCAGCCCGACAGAGAACAAATCCACAACAGCATGGCCTACAATCTGGCGGACTGATTCTTAGTTAGTCAAAAGCTCAGGAGAAACCATAAATTTTGCAAAACATTTATAAATGTTAGTTAGAATTCGGGACAAAATGAAAGACAACATGTGTTACACACGTTTATCATATACAACGAAATATGCTTGAAATTGCAATTGCAAACACCAATAAATATATGGAAAATGAAAAAAGAAAAACGAAATTTTTTTATATATTCATAAACGTATCGTCTTTATTTCAAGAGTTTCTCAAGATGTGCAAGATGAAACGTTAATGAATATATTAACAATTTTCGGTTTTTCTTTTTTCATTAACCATTGCGTTGAATTATTATTTCCATAATTATCATCATGTATATAAAGTATGTCCTTTTCTTTTCCTTACGGACACTTTCTCACAGAAGAGATGTTGCTAGTCTCTCTCTGCTCTATCTTTATTTTCAAGGTAGGTGCTCGACTGAACTTCAATCTATGCCCCCCCCCCTTGTAAAGAAAGTACAACAAAGACTCGTTTGCTGCTACCACGCTCAATAAGTTCCCTTTCTCCCTCTGTATCTAAAACTAAACGAAGCTTCCATGAGCAGAATTTCTTTTCTAGCACCATCTGTTTGTAGAACACAATACCGCGGGACTGTTTCCTAGTTGGCTCCAACATAGTCGTTTTCAAGTCCAATGTGAACAAATTCTTGCTGAGCCGTTCTCTTAAATAATAAAAATTTGCCCAATTTCAACCATCGTTATTAATCCTTATGGTGTTGCCTAACCGTCAACTTGACAAACTTATTAGCCTTTATCCTTAAGTATCCTTTCGGCCTTGATAAGTGGTGACTCTCTAGTAAAAAAGGTTATATATATATTATATATATATATATATATATATATATATATATATATATATATATATTTACATGTATAAGCTAATCTAAACTAATTAACTAATCACTATGAATTTTGGAATATATATTTTAGAAAACAGGGTTAGTAACATGAGTGCATTTTTTTTACTTTAACATTTACGCGATGGATTTATATTTAGTCAGGTGTGTGTATATGTTTAGATACATATATTTTGTTGTACAGGATATACTCCTAAACGAATAAACGAATCATAAATAATCTTGGAAAAGGACTGCTAGGCGTTAGTTTGTGTAATATATATATATATATATATATATATATATATATATATATATATATATATATATATAATTTAGTTTCATTTAGTTTCATACACAGTGGTTTAAGAGCCATTAATTAATAAATATTACGTCAAAATATTTTTCATTATTTTAAAATGTTTAAATAGGGCACAACATCCCATTTCAAAATGTAGTTATTTTTCAGATCTCCATTCAATTCAATTCATATTTATTAGACACCAATTAAGCAAGATTCCCTGAATGTCAATTTCTTATTAAAACACTTTAAGCTTAAGACTTCAATTTTTGATATTCACTTTAATCAAAATCATGTAATAGACTTCGAAAATAGATATAAGGATTCTAGACATAAGGTTTACTATCATTATATATTTATTTTAATCTTCTGTAAGGGAACATAAATCCAGTTCGAAACGGTTCTGTGACGGGTATTCCTATATATATATATAAAGAGAGAGAAAGAGAGAGAGAGAGAAAGAGAGAGAGAAGTAGGGAGAGAGAGAGAGAAAGAAAGAGATAGATACAATCTAACAGAATATACAATCAGAATGTATTCTTTCCAATCTTTTATATACGTACGATTTTTTTTTTTCGTTAAGTCGATGAATTTCACCTTTCAAACTTAGTGTGCAAGCTGTTCACTAGGACGGAAAGCAACAGAATGGCTACGCCTACTCTACACCGTGTGCTACAGAACATCGCGGCTGCCAAAGATCTGGCGCCGAGCAAAGATCATCGCTCTGGCCAAGCCAAACAAGCCGCTCGATGACCCCAAAAGCTACCGCCCGATCTCGCTTCTCTGTGTCCCATACAAACTCCTGGAACGGCTACTATATGCGTGCCTCGAACCGGTTGTGGAAACCATACTACCTAAGGAACAAGCCGGCTTCCGTCGTGGCAAGTCAACAACAGACCAAGTCGCCTTGCTAACCCAGGACATCGAGAGCGCCTTCCAGAGAGGAGAAAAAGCCGGCACTGTCCTACTTGACCTCACGGCTGCATACGACACCATCTGGTTACGTGGACTCCATGTTAAGCTGCTGCAAACCATTCCAGATCGACACCTGGTGAGTTTCATCATGGAGATGCTGAGTAATCGTAGCTTCTCCCTCCACACCAGCGACGGCCAACGCAGCAGACTACGGAGACTAAAGAACGGCGTCCCGCAAGGCTCGGTTTTGTCCCCGATGCTCTTCAACATATACATCTACGACATACCGACAACAACAGCCAAAAAATACGGGTACGCCGACGACCTAGCCATCCTACAGACGGGAAAAAAATGGGAGACTATCGAGGCTGGGCTCACTGCGGACATGACGACCTTGTCCAGGTACCTCAAGAACTGGCGGCTGAAACTCAGTGTGGGCAAGACCATGTCCGCGGTATTCCACCTCAACAACCGCGAGGCCAAACGCAAGCTTAAAGTGATGGTCAACAACACCGCCCTCCTGTTCGACACCACCCCGACGTACCTTGGCGTGAAACTCGACCGCTCACTGACATACCGTCAACATATCGAAAAGGTGACAGCAAAGGTGACATCACGTGCTGCACTGATTCGTCGTCTGGCCGGTACTACATGGGGAGCTGCAACCAAGACCCTGCGGATATCCACCCAAGCACTGGTTTTCTCAGCGGCCGAGTACTGCGCCCCGGTTTGGTGCCGAAGTACCCACACCAAGAAAGTGGACGCAGCTCTAAACACCGCCATGCGCACAGTCTCTGGGACACTCCGCGCCACGCCGGCGAACCAACTACCGATACTCTCCGGTATTGCCCCACCCGCTATGCGACGAGAAGCGACTGTCCTGGCACTGTCACGCAAGGCCAAGATCGACAAGAGACATCTGCTCCATGACATCATGAGCAAACCTCCTCCACCAGTACGCCTCAAATCACGCTACGCACTCTCCCAGCACGCGCATCAGCTTCTGGAAACCGTCCCAGACACCACCTCAAAGCAGATGTGGACCAAGAACCGCTGGAGGGAAGATTGGCAGCAAGCTGACCAACACCGACTGCACAGGTTCATTACCGACCCAGACGACATACCAGGGGCTGAGCTGCCACGAAGGCAATGGACCAATCTGAACCGCCTGAGAACTGGTGTGGGCCGTTTTTCTGCCACAATGAGAGACTGGGGTCTGAGAGAGGGTGCTGCCTGTGAATGTGGCCACCCAGAACAGACAGTTACACACGTCATAGAGGAATGCCCGCTGTTCAAACCACCCAATGGCGAGCAGGGCATAGCGGACCTTGATGACGAGACGAGAACCTGGCTTGCTAAGACCGAGCTGCAGCTTTGAGGGAGCTGGCACAAGAAAGAAGAAGACTAGGCGAGATAAAGGTGATCTCAAAGCAGTAACGTCACGAAGTGGAACATGCGCATCGTTTTATTTTTTCTATGTAACTAGCAAAACCTGAAACGGGAAGCTATATAAGAAAAGATATGATGATCTTAAGAGACAAGTACGATGACAGCCACGCGTTTAATACCTCTACTAAGTTGTCCTTGTGTCATTTACGCCTATCCACCCTCTATCTTTCGTTAATCTCCCTCCAAAGTGGCGATGGCTTTCTACGCAACCACTTGAATTTTACCACGTGTCTGCTTTCTTATCTTTCTCTTCTCCCTTAATTCTATTTATTTTCCTCCCACAAGGTAAGATGTGACACAAGGTCGGGAAAGTGGGAAAAAAACAGCGCTCGAGAATTTGAGCACTCTGGGTATTTAAAAATTGCCTAGGCAGCCCCGTCGGCATTCCCCGGTAGGGGCGCCTCAGGCGACTAGCAATAAACCAACCCCCTCTCAAAGGGTGAGAATGTATTTAGGCAAATACATTCCTAGCGAAAGAACTGCACAGGACGGACAACCGATAGACCGGCGTACATCCAGACCCGAAGGCCCGGACAATACCGGTCTATAGGGTGGGGTAAAACACCCTGGTTAAAACCCCTAAATTGTTTATCTATAATAGTCGGTTGTTAATTTAAATTTAACCATTGTATTTGCATTTGTTCATCAAATCTATGAAACTAAAAGTAAAGTATATTAACGTTTTGAAATGATTAGCATAATGTTTTATTTTCTAAATTATTTTGAATTGATAAAGAACGGTCATTTACCATCTCATTTTTTTTACCTTCATATTTAGAAACTAATCTTATTACTGTGTGTTATATATAGTCCTTGTATACCAGAACGCGTGAATTACTCGCTTCCCTCTCCCGTCTGCACGCATCCCTCCTTCTTCGTTTTCATCTATCTGCCACTTCTGCCTCAGTCTTCACGTCTCATTTTCAATATGCATGTACGTCTACTCGGAGATACAGCCCTTACTGCGGAGTGCAAAATAACATGTTTTGTTGGAGTATTAATATACAGATTCTAATTCCGGTGTGCATTCATATATATATATATATATATATATATATATATATATAAGACTGCATTTGCCGTCTGTGAGCTTCCCTATTATATTCTTGGTTATTGATTTGTAGTGATGGTATTTGCGAGATATAGAACATATATATGAAAAAGAATTAAATAAAACGGTTGTATGAATCAGCAATTTACATTTATAGTTCATTTAAAAGTGAAGAAAAGAATTACTACCATATCCAAAATGTATTACTTAGAGAGAGGCCTGTAACACGTATTAATCCAATATTTTCTGTTTCTAAAAATATACAAGGGGCATAACTCCCCAAATCTAATAGAGGCAAAAGAATCACCAAGGCAATTAGTTACTTCTCTTATACGTTACCTGGACTAAAATCTGTTTCATCTAACAGTTATATATTGTATTTCACGAAGACAATATACAACACATTTCTTTCATAGACTCCTTAAATTTTAGACATTTTCTAGAATCAAAACCATGTAACGGATCTGATCAAAATTGGACTAAGGAAACTGTCACTCCTGCATCGGCGTTTACAGCCACAGAACTCAATACTCCAGCCAGACAGACAACTGGGATGCTACTCATGGTCAACTCTGGTCGATGGAGGCCGACGATTGTCCTCGTAGGGAGGGAGATTAATACTGACCGCTTTCACAATGTGATTGCCGGTTTGAAAAGTAGTTCGCCAGCACAGCTCCCATGACATATCATCATTTCTAACAATTTTTGTGAAGGTGAAAAGATATCTTATCAATAGAGTTGAGGACATTCATTATTGTGTCACTGATAATTGAACAGCAGGCAACACATATATCAAAATGGCAAGCACGTCGGAGAGACAGTGACAAGTTACTCTGATAAAGATGTGTGTCAAAGAGGCTTGGGGCGACATAAACATAGAGAAAACTTATGTATGTAATTTGTTCCACCATCTGAGAGAGACGAAGTTCTGTGAAGATAATTGTATATAAAGAAATAATGGATTTTCCTTGTAACAATTTTTATTCATAGATTAAAATCTTATGTTCATTTTAAAACTTATCAATGTCAGATAATGAATTGAGACATCTCATCAGATACAAATTTTAATATTTATATATATATATATATATATATATATATATATATATATATGTATACATATATATATGTAAATACACTTTTATATTTTATCAAAAATATTCACAATATATATATATATATATATATATATATATATATATATATATATATATATATAATGTATACTTAGGCAGCAAGTCATTATTTAAGCAAGCGTTGTTGAACGTCACGGAACTTTCTCGTTTGTATATCTTCGTGAGGTTCTCAAACCTGCGCGCTATCCTTCTGGTTACAGGTGACAATCCGTATAGTACTTCTCTGATTGTTCTTAATTCGGCCATTTTTTCGAGCGCTTTCGACTTTCATAGTCGTCTTCAGGATTAGGTTTCTTTTTAAATAAGAAGACTTGAGTTAATGTTTTATACGTATCGTTAAGGGCGAATAAAAGAAAAGAGAGTGTGTGTGGTTGAGTTAATTTTATTCTATTGTTTGTGTGTTTGGTTTTATTGTGTATTTATTGATTTTATTAATTCTTATTTTTACTATTATTTATTTATTTATTATTATTTATTCCTATTACTATTTTATCATTATTTTTCTTATTTATTTATTTTTTATTTTATTATTTTTTTTTTTTGGTTTGTTATTATTACTTTATTTTCATTTAATTATTGAATACTTTTAATATTTTAGTACCTGTGTTGAAAGCTATTTTGTTAATTTTAGGCTGTTTAGTTTTAATGTATATTGCTTCTAGTATTTTAAGTCTGTTTATGCAGTTATTTTTGTGTATTATTTTTGTGTTAGATGTTAATATTTTCCGTATATCGGCCGACTGTAGTCTTTTGTTATGTGTAGTAATGTGATATTGGATGGCGCTGGTATCGGATAAATGGTAATGATATATATATATATATATATATATATATATATATATATATATATATATATATATATATATATATATATGTAAGTAAATTTCGTGTACAACAGAATCGTAGGATCAATTTTAGAGGAATCATTATTTTAATCAATGAAACAGGCGGGTGGAAAAAAAGGAAAATTGTTAAAATTACCTTAAGGCCTTATCGTCTGACCCTCTAAGAGGAAACGTCAGAATGGTAAATTAAAAACTAAAAGTCGAATGAGATATGAGCGGAAAAAATTGTTTCAGTTGGAGAAAACGATTGAGAGAGGAAATATATATATATATATATATATATATATATATATATATATATATATATATGGGAAGAGAAGGATGAAGGTAATCCGACGTGATGGTAAAATGAAAAAGGAAAACCAAAAAACTGGATGTTTTTTTATGTGTACATCAACGTTTCGTCTTTATTTATAAGACTTCATCAGGATGATGATATAGGGAAAAGATATCATGCAAGCACGGATACATGTAGGGTAGACATGTTGGGAAGAAAAATAAAATAAAATGAAAAATAATAGCAGCGTCTAAGCTGGACGTCCGTACTTGTTAGAGAATGAAAAATGAGTGGGAGAAAAGGGGGAAGGGTGGAGGGAGCAAGGACTACTGTGGCTGGCGATGAGAGAAAGAGGTGGGGGATGAGCAGGGGTAAAATGGATGGCAGAGAGAGATTGGGGGAAAAGGGGGAGGGGGTGTCTGACCAGATGGCTGCGGTCGAGACCGAAGGGGAAGAGTGAGTTGGAACGTTTGTGTGTGTGGGGTGTGTGCAGGGAAATGGGGATGGGCAGAGAGGGAGGGGGGGGGGGCTGTGATCTCGGTGGATGGGCGAAAGCCATAGTCCCAGAGAGCGTTTGAAGAAAATGAGGGAATTTAAGAAGAGGCATGGGAGAAAACGGATGAGAGGGGGAAGAGGGAGGATTTGTCGTGATAGGGTGTGAAATATTTGAAATATTTGGAAAATGATAGCAATGGGTACCATCAGTCCCTCCCACATAAAAAATTCAGGCGACCTTCTTAGCAGAATAAAAAACATCAACGTAGAAAATAAAAATATACACAGCCTAGATGTAACTTCGCTCTACACTAACGTACCTGTAAAAAAATGCCTACACTTACTTCACACACATATAAAGAAAACAAAAACCGACCTACCTTTTCCCCCCAACATTTTTATAGAAATAATTAGACTCATCACTGACATAACATATTTCCAATTTAACGAAGCATTCTACAAACAAAAATTTGGACTCCCCATGGGCAACCCCCTTAGCGGTGTATTGGCCTGCCTCTTTTTAGAATTCTTAGAATCCGGTCCTTTCAAATATAGACTACCTCCTAACATCGAATACTTTAGATACATAGATGATATTTTAATTTTCCTCCCCACAGACACACAAATCATTCATGTTAAGGATAAACTCAACACAGTAGAACCCTCCATAAAATTCACCCATGAGACTGAAATAAACGGCTCTATTCCCTTCCTTGATACTCTTATAATTAAGTCCAACAATAAACTAGAATTTAAGGTACACCGCAAAAACACTCACAAAAATGACTACATACATTTCTACTCCCACCATCATAGCAAGATCAAAACAGGTATAATTATAGGCTTCTTCCTACGCGCCCTTAGAATATGTAGCCCCCCACACATAGATGAAGAAATAAAATACATTTTTAATTCCCTAAAAACATTGCAATACCCCACACATTTCATATTAAATGCCAAGAAAAAAGCCTTCCAAATATTCTCCAGAAACACCACACAAAAAAATCAAACCCCTAACACCTCTCTCATAGACAGACCCCTTCTCCTACCCACGCATTCCAATAACACATCCATATGCAACACGCTCAACAAATTAGGCATTCCAATAGTACAAACCACTTCTCAATCCATAAAACAAACTTTAAACACATCCAGACATTTCCAAAAAACACCCACATCCCATGCCGGCTTATACACTGTCCCTTGCAATGATTGCCATCAATTCTACGTGGGAGAAACACAACGCGAATTAAAGAAACGATTAAATGAACATAAAAGGGATATAAAAAACAACAACCCTCTTAGTGCTCTTTTCTCCCATGCTCTAGAATATGGTCATGCATTCAAATTTGAACAAGCCAAAATCACTAAACACATCCACAACAAATCTCGGCGAAGATTATTGGAAACTGCACTCATCACATCCTCCACTACTATCAAGCAGCGAAATGGTTTCTTTAACCTATCACCCTTAATAAGCAAGATCATCCTCACTGAACAAAGTCTTTTGCCTGATCATGGCTAACTTTTATTTTCATCTCTAACCTTATGACACTCTTCCATTCACCCACACCCTTCCCTTTTCTCCCTGTATCTTCTCTTATTTTTTCCTCATTTTTCTTTCCCTCACATTTTTAATACTACAGTCCAAATAAACTTTCTCATGTTCCAAATATTTCAAATATATTCCTCACCCACCCTTTCAATCACCCCCTCCCCCACCCACTCCAATCCCCCACTCATTGCTATCATTTTCCAAATATTTCAAATATTTCACACCCTATCACGACAAATCCTCCCTCTTCCCCCTCTCATCCGTTTTCTCCCATGCCTCTTCTTAAATTCCCTCATTTTCTTCAAACGCTCTCTGGGACTATGGCTTTCGCCCATCCACCGAGATCACAGCCCCCCCCCCCTCCCTCTCTGCCCATCCCCATTTCCCTGCACACACCCCACACACACAAACGTTCCAACTCACTCTTCCCCTTCGGTCTCGACCGCAGCCATCTGGTCAGACACCCCCTCCCCCTTTTCCCCCAATCTCTCTCTGCCATCCATTTTACCCCTGCTCATCCCCCACCTCTTTCTCTCATCGCCAGCCACAGTAGTCCTTGCTCCCTCCACCCTTCCCCCTTTTCTCCCACTCATTTTTCATTCTCTAACAAGTACGGACGTCCAGCTTAGACGCTGCTATTATTTTTCATTTTATTTTATTTTTCTTCCCAACATGTCTACCCTACATGTATCCGTGCTTGCATGATATCTTTTCCCTATATCATCATCCTGATGAAGTCTTATAAATAAAGACGAAACGTTGATGTACACATAAAAAAACATCCAGTTTTTTGGTTTTCCTTTTTCATTTTACCATATATATATATATATATATATATATATATATACATAGTAGAATACTCGTCTTAGAACGTATTAATCAATAAATATAGCCTCATCTCAATGTTTTTTTTTCTTTCTTTAGGGTGTGGTACGGTTTCGGTGCCCCTAATTTGTATTAGGCTTTTTTCAAACAATATGTCCACATTACATATCTTTCTTCCTAGAACACATATTTCATAATTCATCATGATAAGTTAAATAGCTATGGATTTTACCAAGCACATACATATCATTGTCGCCCATGCGCTCTTACTGATCCTTTTAAAAATGTATAACTTAATATTACTGAAAACTTGATGTAGAGCAATCCTTTCTCTATTAATTTGTTTGCATATAACTGATTTTCTAAGTTCTTTTAGGGTGGCTGCGAGTTAGGGTTTGCTAACCCACCTAAACAGTAAAAGTTTTAAAAAATAATGTGCCAATGTTACTCACCAGGTTGTTGAGAATATATATTAAAAAATTCATAATGATCGATCCATAAAATAATTACAAAAAGGTTAACTGTATATATATATATATATATATATATATATATATATATATATATATATATATATATATATAGTAAGCAATGAAAATATATATGGCAATCAAGCAACACAGAGACTCCCGTGTTTCATCCCCGGGGGGAATCGTCATTTAGCCTGACGATTCCCTCCGGGGATGAAACACGGGAGCCTCTGTGTAGCTTGATTGCCATATATATTTTCATTGCTTACTACCTAGCTCTACATACGTATCGAGCATTGTTGAAGTAAATATTGAAAACTGACACATAAAAAAATTATATCTCCTTATAATATTTTATGTGGATACATGAAGTACTAATATATATATATATGTTAACATTTACAAATAAATAATTTGCACATGTAACCGTATTATTTTTTATGTATATTCCAAAATTCATAATGATCCGTAGATTAGTTAAAGACATTAAGATGTACATATATATACACCTGTACGAGTGGTTATAGTACTTGTCTTTGGGCTGGACGACCCGGGTTCTATCCCACTCACGACATGCGAATTTTCGGGTCTGAAAACTCCCTCTGTCCACCCAGCAGTAAATGGGTACCTGACTAAAACACAGGGAAGGTTCAAGGCAACGGATGGAGAGGAATGAGCTCCGCCTTCCATATGCTGTGCCCTAGACACGGTGATTCTTTAACAAATCACCACCGCTACGGCCATGGGCAGTGTGCGATGTCGGCAACGACACTCGTGCGCGTCCAGGCTAGACGACCTTTACCTTTTATATATACACCTATTTTACTTAATATATAGATATATGCACAAACAAATAAGTATAAAGGTTTGAACGACCTCAACATCTACGTGTGTATATATATATATATATATATATATATATATATATATATATATGTGTGTGTGTGTGTGTGTGTGTGTTTCTTTGAAAGTTTACCAAAACATTTCGTTCACGAAATCATTTATCACCACAAAATACTTTTTTTCCTTTGAAAGTTTATTTATTTATTCATCAGATTTATCAAAATTAAAGAGTCTTTAATTTTGATAAATCTGATATGTGTGTGTTTTTTTGAAAGTTTACCAAAACATTTCGTTCACGAAATCATTCATCACCACAAAATAAAGAGTTTTTAATTTTGATAATCTGATAAATTAATAAATAAACTTTGAAAAGAAAAAAGTATTTTGCGGTGATGAATGATTTCGTGAACGAAATGTTTTGGTAAACTTTCAAAAAAAACACATATAAATGCTCCGTACCCTGTAACCGAGTATCATCGAGTTTATTTTTATTGGCCTAATCCCGGTCTTCACTGAATAAAATATCTTCTAAGTGAAAAATCTAAATATATATATATATATATATATATATATATATATATATATATATATATATATATACCCACGTTTTGTCAGAGGAAGTTGGTTCAATGTAATAATGTTTATAGCTTTTCTCTGCTTTACATTTATTTCTTCTGGAAACTATCATTGGACTTCTGAAGAGCTGCATAAATATTATCAATATACATATCTATACTTGGCTGTTAAGGCATGCGCGAAACGGATTGTCAAATGCGCCGAAGTTTTTCGATTTGGGAAAAAATTAATAAATACTTGGTCACTGGAATTTAGCGAAATATTGTTATATATATATATATATATATATATATATATATATATATATATTATTATTATTTATAAATAATATTTTTAGATTCACCTATGTGTGCGTTAAATTTGAGTATTTATTTATATATTTGTATGTAAAAAATTAACTCTTTAACAAATTATTCGATGATTATTAAATGTTGAATGACAGCTGCTTGGTATATAAGATCGTAATCAAGAATATAGTTCGCGTAATTTTTTTAAATTTTTACAATAGGTTGTAGACATCAATTAATAAATCGAATATTGATGTTGTAACATCTTGGCTGGTGCCCCAACCACTAGTCTTTCTTTCTTGGACAGGGTGCAGAAGAGCGTTTCTAACCAAATAAAACTCGCACTGTCTACCCATCTCTCTTCTCTGTCCCATCGCCGATATGTTTCATCCCTTTGCTTGTTTTAAAAGTACTTTCAACTGAATGTGTTCTGACAAACTGCCTGCACTTGTATTTTTTTCAATGTAAATATGCCAGTGAATATCCCTTCAGTGTAGAGGTTCCAATATACAAAAAAACTTTCCATTAAAATAGCTTCTTTCATCGAATTCTCTCATTTTTTCTTGTTTCCCTGACTGTACAAACATGCAGAAATGTAAATGTAATGTGAACAAACATCTTGCCGCACAACTCCCCGCTTAGCATGCCCTCTATATATATTGCCCCTAATCACAATAATCCCTGATGTATCTGGTGTGGGGTGAAATAGTATTTTATAACAATATATTCTCCAAATTTCAGTTTCTTTGGAGTATTTTAATGTGTGTGTAGAGAGGCATAATATGGGCAAAACTTCCTATTTTATAATTCGATATTTCAGATTTTAATTACATTTTATCTGTAATCAGTGCAAGATTCCTTGAATGTCGATCTCTTACGATCTCTTAAGCTTAAGCACTAAATTTTAGATATTTTTTATGAGTCCAATTTTTAGAATGATTTTCATTAAAATTAGAATAAGGATTATATGCATAACATTTAGTCTCATATATTTAATCAATCTCGGAAAAATTAGATAAATATAGTGTTAAACTGTGTTTTTTTCAAAGAACTACTTTTCCCTGTCCTAGGACGGGTATTTCTCTAGATATAGTAAAGTTCTATGTTTTGCTTATATATATATATATATATATATATATATATATATATATATATATATATATATACATTTGCAGAGAACTCTGAAACCATTGAATTCTTTATTTTATCATGAAACGTAGAGTCTATTCATAACGGCAGAAAGTGGAAAATCACAAAATCAAATCAAATCAATATGTATTAATATAGTCGGCCTCCATTTATCGAAATACATGAGAGTAAAAATGAAATTGAATTTTAATTACAATTTATGCAAATTATAAAACACCGGATATGAGTACGTAAGAAGAGAAGAGTTACGAGGGGATGCCGGTAGAAAAAATATATAGTATAAAAACTTAGAATTTTAGGAAAACTCGTCTCTCTGCAAGCAACCATACTTTAATCTCTTTTAAATACAAGTCGTTCCATACCGTTTCAATTATAAATTTAATTTACGTCTCTGCCTTCTTCTCGCCTATGAATTCAGATAAACTTTGAACACGTAATGTTAATTCGTTTTCGTGTCATCTGGTCTTGATTTACTGTCTTTATTTTCACTTACTTTGACATGTCGTTTAATTTGAAGCAGAACTTTTTCCAACTAACCCATGTGTTTTAAATATTATCCCGTACATAACTGCATCCAGCAATTCGTTCACATTATTCAATAGATCTAACTATGGTGTGCTCCAGACAAATTGATACTTTTTGGAAAGAAAAAAAAATGTTATATGTTGGTCAAGAATTGATGTATTCCTAAAATTCAAAGCGTACATATTTTGCCGAATACAGCTCATCCGGGGAAAGTGCTCTGGGCCTCGATCACAGCCGCCAAGAGGTACTTTAACCTGAAGAACACAACCTTTATTATGTCCTTCGTGTTGCAAGCGGTATGGTAGGTGCTTTTCCCAACATAATAGATCATAGGGTTTCAATAATACAAATTGAAAGCCAGGCGTGAACTCAGAGAAGTTCTCAGATATCCTTATCTGGACCGTAGCCTTATCTGCGCCAGGATCAAAGTTATCGATTTCTTTATCTTCTAATTCATATTTTTTTCTTTTGGTGCTTAAAGACATAGATCAGCTCCTATAGCTGTCAATTTTGGTTCGGTAAAATCTCCAGTCGAAAGGCCACAACACAAAATTAAACTTGGGTTCCAGAACCGGAAAACACAAAAAAAACATTTTATCAATGTAAATATTTTGAATAAAACAGACAGTTAAAAAATAATTACAAAACAAAAAAAAGAAAAATTCAACACAACATTCATTTTAATTGTTGTGTGTTCCTTTTGGGAGCTGAACATCCCCTCATAAGAAAATGACCACGTATGTCCTTACTGCAGTCAACTTCTTTACGACAGTAGACAGCAACTCGATATAATATTTTATAATTAATTCAGGATATTCTGAAGAAATAACATTTAAACATAAGTCTCATACATATTGCAATGGTCCCTACACATAATTTGATACTAAAAGAATAAAACTAAGAATAGAAAAGCTGTTAATATAAATAACTCATTGTCTTGCTAATAATGACAGACAGACAGACAGACAACACCCAACAATCTAAAACACATAAACGACTAAGGAGAACAAATTATATCTGTTTCCATCCCCCATTTGATAACAATGTAAAAAATATCCCAAGAGAATTCTTTTAAATCATTGAAAAATATTTAAGTATCCACAAATATATAGTACTATTTTGAAAATATCTTACTCCACAATGTCGAACATAGCCCAAACAATAATAACTTCTAACATTAAGAAAAGAAAATCTGCACAGATATACAATTCCTATTTAGCCCCTATTAATAATTGCAGCTGCTAAAAAGCATGCCAATGCCCACTAAATAATGATCACCTGCACAGTAAAAGAGTTCCTCTTTCGGACTAATGCACTAAATAATACTAGTACACTTACACTTTCTCTAGCTGTATCTCAACTTAATGTACATGATTTGATTGCAGGCATTAATTATTCTAGCACATCAGTTAGTAATATTTCCACCAATGGACTCAGCGACAAATAATAACCCTTAAAACTTCTAACCAGCACATCATTACTCACTCTCCGAATAGAACAAATACTATAAACGAAATAATTACTCATTCTAAAATACATACATTATATAGGGGGATCTGCTTCCCCATTAAAACACCGCATCTCAAATCATATACCTTCTTTCAATAGGAATAACGATAAGAATAAAGGGACCTCTCTAACTAACTTAATTAAGAATTTAAAATTGAAAAATATCCCATACTCAATTAATAGGTCCATCTTGAAGAAGTCAATGTCTTACGCTCCAGGTTCTAAATTTTGTCAATTCTGTATTTCCGAAGCCGTAAAAATAACTACCTCCGCAATGAATAAAAATGCAATTAATTCCAAAAATTACGCTCTTTCAGTATGTAGCCATAACAGAAGGTTTAAATATAGCAAACTATTAACCCTAACTGATACCTCACCTCTCTTTACTAGTTAAGTCGGTTCGATTAATAAAATGTTTAATTTTTAACTCACCAACATTACTCTTGAAGATTAATTTTTTAATGAATTATTAATGCTATTTAAATAATCTTTTCTTTTATTTTACATACTTTTCAAAAATGTTATTTCCTCAAATGTTGGAATGCCTTTAAAGTTAGGGAAACACGTACCTTTGATAATTTGCTTCGCTCATTACTACTATTGCAATTTTAAACTACTTTAAGATCCCTTATTTTATTTTAAATTCGATCTTCTAAATAATTTCTTTAATTCTCTATAATGCTAACTTCATCAATATTTTAACATTTCTATATTTTAAATCCGATATTCCATATATTCTTAGAAAATCTCATAATGCTATTACCTTAAATATCAGACTTCTTCAATTAATTTAACCTAAATCTTATTGTAGCTCAATTTTATGTTTATTTGAAAATATATATCTTATAATATATTATAATTTATTTTAATAAACCCTTATAACTAGTTAGTATAAACCTTTTCACTTAGTTTCCTGAATTAAGTAAATTTGTTTGATTAATTTGCTCGGTTTAACTAGTGAATAACTTTCTTTCTTTTCTAATTGTAACATTTCTAAATCTAAATTCTATTTTGAAGTCAGTTATCACTCATTAATAACTTAAGGATTTAGGTCTCAGATCTTTTTCTTCTTTGTAATTTGTTTTTATCGTAATAATGATCGCTATTTATTATTTATTTAATTTTTTTAACATAGTTCACTCCAACCAAGGCAGGTCGCCGCTGTAGACATAAGGGGCTACTGATAATTAAGGTGTAAGTTTTGGGGGTCATCCTAAGTTGTGAGTTGTGCAGTGAGATGTCTGTTTACATTAGTTTTAAATTTCTGCATGACGGTACAGTCAGAGAAACGGGGAGCACAGACGGAGTTCCAGGGACCGACAGACCGAGGAAAGAAGCTATTGGAGTAGAAGGCTCTCAGGCATCTGGTGACCTCCACAGTGAATTGATGGGATTTAGCTGATTGTTTGTTGGTCTAGTATATTAACATCTAGGGGGCACTAGAACAGTAAGTTTATCGGAGCACAATCCATTGAAGTATTTGTAAAACAGACACAAGGATGCAACATTGCGGCGATGGGAGAAGGGCTGGAGCTTGGTGGATAGTGAGAGATCTATTAAGTTTGCGACTCTTTCATGGACCTTGTCTAAGAGGAGGAGACTAGTGGATATTGCATCAGCGCAGATGTGGCAACAATATTTTATGCATGGGCGAATAGTGGATTTGTAGAGATATAGAATACTGACATAGGAGGATTTTTCTAGCAAGGTAGAGGGAACCTACCTTCTTTGCATTGTTCCAAATCATTTAATCTAAATGGGTGCGCTTAATTTATTCTGATATACATTTTCACTTGTTTTTTCTAAATTTACTTTTTTACTTAATATATTATTGGTAAATTATAACCAATACTTAGTTTACGAGGTTTAAATTATAATTCAATATGTTATTATTGTGATTTCATCATATCTATTTTATTTACTTAACAAATTAAACCTTTCTCTAACAAGTTTTTTTTTAAGTTTTTTTTTATTTTTAATTTTATTTTAATCTTTCTATTTCCTAAAAACGTTACGATTTATATTTTTATTGCCTTTTTAAATTTTTCCAGTATATTAATTTAGGGTTTTTTATATTTTCAACGATTAAATTCTAATTTTATTTTTTTTACCGTTAGTTTCTTTTGCAATCTCTTTTGTATTGACTCATTTATATGTTTCCAACATATCTTATTCTCTTCTTTTTTATTCTTCTTCTCCCACTTATATTATTATATTTTCTTTCCGTCTATCGTTATATTTTTTATCATAGTTCACCCGAAACAAGGCAGACCGCCACTGTAGATGTAAGGGGCTACATTAGTTTTAAATTTCTGCATGTCAGTAAGGTCAGGAAAGCAGGAAACAGGCAGGGAGTTCCAGAGTCCAGCAGCACGAGGAAAGAAGCTTTTGGAGTAGAAAGCTCTTCGACATCTGGTGACTTCCACAGTGTATGGGTAGGATTTGGCAGATTGTCGGGTTGGTCTAGTGAATTTACGTCGTGGGGGTACCAGAGCAGCAAGCTCATCAGAGCACAATCCATTGAAGTACTTGTAAAACAGGCACAAGGATGCAACATTGCGGCGATAGGGCAGAGGCTGGAGCTTGGTGGATAGTGAAAGACCTATCAAGTTAGCAACTCTTTTTTGGACCTTGTCTAAGAGTGGGAGACTAGCGGATGATGCCCCAGCCCAGATGTGGCAACAATACTGCATGCATGGGCGGATGGTGGCTTTGTAGAGATATAGGATAATGTCAGGTGTGAGAAGTTTACTGGCACAATAGAGAGAGCCAACCTTCTTTGGAGCAGCGCTTTCTTTCCTCCTTAATATTATATCTCTATGTATCACACCTTTACACACCTAGACCTTTTTAATTTAATGTTTCTCGTATTTTCATATTATTCTTCGCCTTGTCCTTCCCTTTTTCTGCCTTTATTTATTTTTTCTTTTCACCTTATTTTTCGGCTAATTCTTTCAGCTTTTTACTATTTTTCTCTTCTTTCTCTTTTTTATGTTATTTTATTTTCATAATTTCATGATTTATTTGAATTACTTCATTGTATATTCTCTCCTTTAGACGGTTCCTGATATTTTATTCACTCTGCCAAGGAAGCATGTAATAGGCAATCGATCTTTATGTTTCTTGATTTTTACGAACTTTCTCTGTTATTTGTTATTATTAATTGACTTTTATCTTATATTTTGAATCCTTTTATATTTCAGACTTGGAATTTTTACTACTCGGTCTCTATGAATTACATTCCACTCTTACCTTATATCTGTTTCATCTATCTGATTCCTTGGATATTTACATGAACACATTGTACATTTTAATTGAAGATGAATATTTGCTCATAATTTCTTATATTTTAAAATATTTGCTAAACAGTAATACCAATTTTACTGATTTTTTTTGTGATGTTCCTCTGATGATTAAAGCTTACTTTTGAAAAAAACGTTTTTTTATATTCCTTGCTTGAATTAATTGATGCTCTAATAACTATTTTATTTCATCACATTTATATATTTATCATTCATTTTCTCCAAAATCGAAAAGGTTCGGTGCACTTGACAATCCGTTTCGCGCATGCATGAACAGTCAAAGATATATATCTATATCCAGAATATATATGCAGCTCTTCAGAAGTCCAACGATAGTTTTCAAAAGAAATAAATGTAAAGCAGGGAAAAGCTATAAACATTATTACATGGAACCCACTTCCTCTAAGAAAACGTATATGTATATATATATATATATATATATATATATATATATATATATATATATATATATATGAAGTTAATCCAACAAAAGATATAAGAGGCAACTAATACCTTTTAATTAGTTAAACATCCGGATAAAGACTGAAGCTCAATATATACATATATATATATAGAGATACATATATATACATATATATATATATATATACATATATATATATATATACATATATATATATACATATATATATACATATATATATATATATATATATACATATATATACATATATATATATATATATATATATACATATATATACATATATATATATATATATATACATATATATATATATATATATATATTACTGAACCTGTGCGTGTAATCGTACGCGTCCAGGTGTAACCAAATTCTCGTAGTTTTGACGTAGAAACACTGACAGTATTCATATGATATGTCTAATTACAGGATATACCATAATATTAGGTAATCTCATAATGTTAGCTTTCCGTTACGGTACCCTAATCCGAAACGCTTGAGCAGTTGACACAAAGCAGTGATAAGAGTTAAGGATGCCGGTATTCTTAGTTTACGCCAACCAGTAACTGGAGGTAAACAGGTTTACAAAATCTGCTTTTAAAATATATTGCCTATTAGCTTCATCGTAACTGGTTGCTTATTAAGTTATAGGGAGAGTTGCCAATCTTTTTTGGGGGAGGGGCTAAATCGATTTTGAGATAGACATATCAATAAGACGACATGTCGAGGGATTTAAAAAGAGTGAGCCTTGTTGAAAATATACAGAAAGAAAACCGATCTTTTGTTTCAGGACAGAAATAACGCGAGATGTAATAAATAACGCGAGATGTAATAAATATAAACAGAACCATTTTAAGAAGAAAATAATAGATAAATAATTTTTTTAAAAACATCCCAACGAAGGACGAACATTTTTTATAGCCCACATGATAAAAATAGCCCATATTATAAAAATAGCCCACATTATAAAAATAGCCTACATGATAAAAATAACCCACGTGATCAAAATAGCCCACATGATAAAAATAGCCCACATCATAAAAATAGCCCAACTCATAAAAATAGCCCACGTGATCAAAATAGCCCACATGATAAAAATAGCCCACGTGATAAAAATAGCCAACATGATAAAAAATAGCCCACATGATAAAAACCCACATGAGAAAAATACCCCACGTGATAAAAATAACCCACATCATAAAAATAGCCCACATGATGAAAATAACCCACATCATAAAATAGCCCACATGATAAAATTGACCCACATGATAAAAATAGCCCACATGATAAAAAATAGCGCACGTGATAAAAATAGCGCACATGATAAAAATAACCCACACGATAAAAATAGCCCACATGATAAAAATACACCACGTGATAAAAATAGCCCACATGATAAAAAAATACGAACAAATTGTAGAATCTTAATAGAGATTACTTGCATATTTTATGATTTGCAACTAAATTCAATGCGTTTATTTCTAGAAAAAGTTTCTTATGTTTTAGAGTTGTTGTTTTATTGTTTGAAAAAAAGATTTTTCATGTCTAATAAATGAAAACGTACTTTTTGTGTGTTTGATAATTTTTTCAAATATATTTTGAACCTCTATTGTCAAAATACTGAATCCCCCAAAGTAGTTTTTGTACGCTTTTTCTCTCGTTTATCAGGCATGAAGCTGGTATCTTGACTCCTTCCTCGGATAGGTGATCATTTAATGCAAGAGAAGACGACATAGTTTTAAAAATTGAGAGAAAAAAATGGAATTCATCGCAATTAATGTTCACTTAGATAAGTAATTGTTAGAAATACAAGAGTTGTTGATAACAAGAAGCTTTGTTTTTTTTTAAATTTGCTTTCTTTGAGCAGCTTCACAACAACGTTGGTGGGTGAGGGTTAGGGTTAGGGTTAGGGTTGATTGATTACATAACGAAAGCTATTATTTCAATGGTAAAGTTTGAGTGACACCTAAGGGTCAGAGGTAACCCCAGGACAGAAGTCGACAAAAAGACATGACTTCCAGGCGCAGATGTTCTATCTTTTTTCTAGCGACACATTAAGTAAAGAAGACATGTATGGGGAGGTGTTCCGAATGGGAATCGGGAACGCATGTAGCTATGTGTAGTGAGATGATCTATCTATCTATCTCGCGCGAGTTCGCACGCAAGTAAGTAATTAATTAATTGGTCCCTCTGATTATTTCCTGTGACTATTCATCTCTTTGTAAAACACTGTCATCCGAGTGCTTTTATCAACGCACAGTTCAGAACCTGGGTTCTCGACGGGTGCCTAATGTTTATTATACACGCACGGTGAACGTGTAACACATGGTTTATCTTACATCTAGTCTCTATTAGATTGACTTTAAGTTAAATATTGTTCCAAATTTCTATAAACAAGGTTTCTAAGGATGGTCTGCTTGTGACCTCTTATGTATATAATTACAGTCGACGTAAGAGTTAACTCTAAGCGATTAACTCTATTGTCTTGAGCTCTGGACTTTGTGAACGCGATTTATTTGATTCAGTAAAATCAGGAGTATTTGCTTTTAGCTAGACAAACATGAAGACCCCACGAAAATTATGTAACCATATTTTCTTTTTGGGGTGAGGGGACGAGCTTGCCACCCAGACGTATGAAGAAGTTAACTTGTAAACCCGGACATAAGTTTAGTGTTGGACTAAACGAAAGGGAATTTTTTGCATGACAAAAAAGACGTGAAACCGTTAAAAGTCAATTTCACCAAACTCAAAATAGAAAAAAGAAAATGTAATTAAAATATTAATGTATTGGTCTTATTTTTTTTATTTTGGGGGTTGTTCAGCGTGAACGAATACCTCACGGTATAAATGTGGACCAGTTTTTTTTTTTTCGGTGAGAGGAGAGTTTTGTCGGGGACCCGCTTTTAATTGCTTACAAAAGTGTGCTGGCTTTAGAAATCATGTCAGCAAAAGTTTTTTTTAAATTTCAACTACAAAACTGTTCCCTTGTATATTGCCCTTTTACCCGCCTTGTTTTCATGTCTATTCATCTACTACTATTGCCCTTTTACCCGCCTTGTTTTCATGTCTATTCATCTACTACTATTGCCCTTTTACCCGCCTTGTTTTCATGTCTATTCATCTACTACTATTGCCCTTTTACCCGCCTTGTTTTCATGTCTATTCATCTACTACTATTGCCCTTTTACCCGCCTTGTTTTCATGTCTATTCACCTACTACTAGTACTTGGAGTATGTTGTGGAACACTGCTTTATGATAAAATAGATGTGTAATACATACATAATGTTGGGGTAAATCTAAGATGTACCTTTTTGTGAGACAATCTGCGTATTGTATTTGCTTACGAAATACCCATGTACCGAATAAACTCAATGATACGTGATCCACGCTTTATATTTGTCAATATTATTTTAATCATGAATATTTTTACTCTACGTATTTCTTTTCTGATGTCGAAGCTTTTCCATATAATCGACCTAAACAAGTATTTATTTTATTTTCCTCTGAGACTTAAATTGAGCCAGACGCCAAACTCTGTCAAACCTATTAACCCGCTCGAATCAAAGTATATCTACACATAATTGAAAGAGCATATGATTGCCAAATAATATTTAACACGTGATGCCTAACTGTAAGTAAAATGATACACCACAGGAAGATTCAAATACCATCATTTTAATTTATGTGTTTAAAGTTACAAACAGGTTCGCAAGAAAGGCTAAGAAAAGAAGATGCTTTCATTGGAAGAATGTAATACGTTTAGAAACGGGACAACAAAAATATTGGTTGTTTAGCATCAAGGTCTTTTATCATTGTTCACCACATCAATAAGCGATGTTAAATATTGACCGAATAAAATCACTAGGTAAGCTGAGATAAACATGAAATAAAAGCTAAGTCGGGGTCAAACTGCTGAACTCGAGGTTTAGATTACTAGACTGTGGGAATTAATATAAGCGGATATGACGTCACAGCTCAACGAGAAGGGTTAACAAGAAGTTTTTAGTTTCCCAGAAGCTGGTCACGTATAAACATGTTAAATTGAAATGCGCTGAAAAGATATGATCAAAAATTGATTATCGATCTCGAACGAAAATCAAGTCGAATAAATGTCATCTGTCTTCCAGCTGTTTTGTCTTGTCTTTAGACCTTTTTGATAGTATAAATGAGAAGCTTTGATCGCTTAGTCTTGAAGGATCACATAAAAGGCGCATACAAACAGAATCAGCTAACAAAGTTTAAATAATAATTGTGAACTGTCATGTGTTTTTGTAATAATGGCGTCAACTTGTATTCTGTAAGTATGCCACAGGGTTGAAATGTCAAATATAATAAGTACTAAAATAAATATTTGCAGCCGCGGCTATACAATTATACGGGCAGGATAGACAATGTCCTCGGGTGGCATATCGACGTTCACGAACTTAATTTTAATCATGACGAAATATTTTCATCGACACAAGTTTCGGTTACACAATGACTTCATTGTGTTGATTCTAATGAAAATGCCTGAAAACAATAACGTCTGAGCCGACTGGTCAGGCTTAGGTACAAAATCCTCACTTTATACCAACAAAATCACATATGATTTATATACATGCTTCTTCTTCAAAAATAACAAAACAATAACTAACCTTGAAAGCTTGTCTACGCGATAAGGATTCATAAGGTAGCATGGCACAAAGTTTAACCCTTTAAGTTATCCTTAATAAATACTGATCACGCCTAGCTACAATGAAGATAACCGAAAAAATGTGAATCACTTTCACATATGAATTCCAAGTAGATCGATCACCCACTATATCTATTTTGAATTCTAAAAATACATGACTGGTCTTATAGTTTGTAATTACAAATAAACTGTTGTTGTGCTGATATCACGTTGTGTGTCCTATAGTTATATCAACATGTCATCGGAATTATTTTCCTTGCTACATAATCGAAAGCCTCAGTACTGACTGCTTGTTTGACCTATTTTACACACGAGAAACATCGGAAAATCCGCTTATATATATATATATATATATATATATATATACGAGGGGAGTTCAATATGTAATGCCCCTGGCCCACTTCCAGTTGTCTGATCTAGATGAAATGTTGCATGTGTGATAATTTATATCTGTATAGGTTATGTTGCAAAAAACAGCTCTGAACTAATTGTGGTTTCTGATTTACAGATGTTAGAACTGAGTCAGGTGTGAGATGTAGCCAGTTGAGTATCTCGCAGTTATCCGGTTTTTGTATTTGAAAGGACGCACACCAAAGGAGACTTTTGATGAAATGAAAAAAACTCATGGTGATGATGCTCCATCATATGACCTTTTAAAACGCTGCCATCGTGAATTCAAACATGGCCGGAAGTCTGTAGAAACGGCTCGCAGACCTGATCGTCCTTCTGCCATTGATGAGGCATCTGTTCGTCAAGTTGAGGCTGCCATTTTGGTATATCGACGCATTACTATTCGCCAACTAGCCCAAGAGGTCAAGATTAGTTCAGGGTATGTGGAAACTATCATTTATATCCATTTGCATATGGATAATGTTTCTGCCAGATGGATTCCCAGGTTGCTCACATCTTTCCAAAAGCAATAACGCATCGATTGCTCGAGGATGAATTTGGAGATGTGCCAAGAAGATAAGTCAAGGTTTTTTTAAAGACTGATTACACAGGATGAAACTCCATCACTATGATCCAGAGACCAAAGCTCAGTCAATGCAGTGGAAGCACTTGGACTCATCACCTCCAAAGAAGGCAAGGATGCAGCCCTCCGCTGGCAAGGTCATGTTCACAGCCTCCCGGGACCAGGACGGAGTAGTGATGACAGATTTCCTGGCAAAGGGTACCACAATTACAGGAGCCTATTACGCTTCACTTTTGATGAAATTAAGAGAAGCTATAAAAATCAAGAGGCAGGGCAAGATCAGCAATGGTATCTTCCTCCTGCAGGGCAACGTTCCGGTCCACAACTCGCATGTCGCCAGATAAGAAGCACGGGTGTGTGGCTATGAAATCCTCACCTATCCCTTACTCTCCCGACCTTGCACCCTCTGACTTTTATCTCTTACCAGCCATGAAGTTTTTTTGAAAGGAAGGCGTCTCCCAGATGATGCAGCCTTGATTTCTTAAGCTACGACGTCGTTGCTGGACCAACCTGGGGTGTTTTACAAAAACGGTGTCCAGAGCTGCATCAAACTATGGGAGAAATGTATACCTCTGGGTGGTTCTTATGTAGAGAAAGACTAATAACTGTGCCAAGTTTCATGAATCTACTGCTATGGGAAATGGGTCAGGGGCATTACTTATTGAACGCCCCTCGTGTATACATACACACACACACATATATATATATATATATATATATATATATATATATATATATATATATATATATATATACTAGTTGCAGTACCCGGCTAACGCCAGGTTTCTAAACACCTTTCTTCTACACGTCAATTGAAATTTAAAAGTCTGTGTTTTGTTTTTACCCTAAATCGCGATAGTATAATTTTAAAAGGTGCATTATTCATATTTTCAATTATAGTCGATATCGGTTAGGAAATAACTGGAATGCTACAGCCAGAAGAAACAATTTTCTAGTGTGAACTCCAGACTCTGAAAGCTGGCATAAAATATTGGAACTGGAAGCGAACTCTTTAACCACACGGCCACTAAAATCAAACGAGATGCAGTTCATGAGTTTGTCGTATGAATATCTCTGCATAGACCTAAAATAGTTCGTTTGTCTTAAATAAATGAACATATAAGAAAAGTTCCCATTATAAAAATAAAAAAGAGTCTCAGATACGTACGATGATTGAACTAAAAAAAACATTTTTAATTATTTTGATGGGTTTTTATTTTTATTTTTTTTCGCTGTGAGTGAAAAGGTTTAGATCATTATAAGTATTATGTTGTTGAGTCGGCTAATATCAAACGCTAAAAATGGCGGAACATGTGTCTCTAATGATATTTACGTAGTTTTCATTTTAGATTATAAGTTTAAAAAAAAAGGTTCAAGAACGTCTGATATCAATGACAACATCGGATTGAAGGTGATTATTCCAAATCGGCGCTGTGTATAGTAACTGTTTAACTGATGCTGCGACGCACACACAGAAAACTTTACTTCGCCACGCAGATGCAGAGTCGGAAGGTATACGTTTTTACTCTGACTGCTTTGATTCCAAAATTCCGACTGACTCCTTATTTTTAATCTTCCAGTATTCCGAATGTCTGTTGATTCTTCGGAGATTAAGATATCCCACTCTGACTCCTAGCATGCTTACAGTGTTCGACTCAGACCAAAAGCTCCAACTCCGCAACTCTAGTTTATAAATAGATGGTTACCTGGATCTAATGTAAGGATATGAGAAAGGTTCATACTAGAATTTAACGAAATCTGCTGATTCGTTTTCCATCTTTTTTTACTGTATGATCTTGTTTACAATATATTTAATAAATCAATAATGAATAGTGTTTATTAAGAAAACAAAAACAATGCATACTCCAGGAATTATCCGGTTGATAATTTCCTGTCGACTATCATGCGATTACGTTGTTCCGAAAAATATTCACAGGATACTATTAGCGTATTGACCGGTGTAATAAATATTACTAATGCTATCAATTTAAACAATGCTATTATTACTTGCAAAAACAGTGTCGAATTGTACTCATTTCTATTGCCTAGACGTATTGCATCTGTGAATTCGACGATTCATTGGATCACGTGAATAAAACCGTATGTAAATAAAGTGCATCATGTAATAATAGATATCTCATGGTCTTGCTGAGGGTCGATTGTTTTTACTTGGATGTGCATTGTGTGCTAATGTACGTATGTTTTAACGTAAGGGGGTTAAGGTAAAATATTATTTCATAGTAATAACGCTAATATACTTTAAAATACTTCATATACTTTCTATTTTTTCTCCATTTCAAAATTATAAATTGTAGACCTTATGAATACCCAATAAATCAAGAGGGGCATGGTTATCATGAAAATAAATGCTGAATATAGAAATTTAGAATAAGAAACATTTATAAAAGTCGCCTGATCTTTCGTTTACAGAATTAGAAAAAAAAACTTCAGATAGAAAAGTGTCACCATTATTATCACATAAAATATATCCTAGATACACTAACTGCAAAAAATACCTAAATCTATTCGGCAGGTACAGCACGCCGTTGGTTGTAATCCTAGGAGATCCATGATCTTATATATATATACACACAGTAGAGAGATAACACATTACAATTTTATATATATATATATATATATATATATATATATTTAATATGTAGCTATTTAATATATATATCTATAATAGCTAAACATGCCCTCTATATAAAATGTAGCTTTATATTTAATAGTGTTATAATATATTTATAATAGATAGCTATGTATTATATAATGGCGAACTAAAACCGGCCTAGATTATATATATAAACCGGACAAATGCCAACATGAATCATATGTACCTAACAGATGCTTACATGAAAAGGCCTGAGTACCTGATAAAAACACATTCCATCTTGTGTAGCCGTCTATCATATGGCTACATGATACATATGTATCTAACAGATGGCTACATGATACATACGTATCTAACAGATGGCTATATGATACATACGTATTTAACAGATGGCTACATGATGCATACGTATCTAACAGATGGCTACATGATACATACGTATCTAACAGATGGCTACATGATACATACGTATCTAACAGATGGCTACATGATACATACGTATCTTACAGATGGCTACATGATACATACGCATCTAACAGATGGCTACATGATACATACGTATCTAACAGATGGCTACATGATACATACGTATCTAATAGATAGCTACATGATACATACGTATCTAACAGATGGCTACATGATACATACGAATCTAACAGATGGCTACATGATACATACGTATCTAACAGATGCTTACATGAAAAGGCCTGAGTACCTGATAAGAACACATTCCATCTTGCGTAGCCGTCTATCATATGGCTACATGATACATATGTATCTAACAGATGGCTACATAATACATACGTATCTAACAGATGGCTATATGATAAATACGTATTTAACAGATAACTACATGATACATACGTATCTAACAGATAGCTACATGATACATACGTATCTAACAGATGGCTACATGACAAATACGTATCTAACAGATGGCTACATGATACATACGAATCTAACAGATGGCTACATGATACATACGTATCTGACAGATGCTTACATGAAAAGGCCTGAGTACCTGATACGAACACATTCCCTCTTGTGTAGCCGTCTATCATATGGCTACATGATACATGTGTATCTAACAGATAGCTACATAATACATACGTATCTAACAGATGGCTACATGATACATACGAATCTAACAGATGGCTACATAATACATACGTATCTAACAGATGGCTACATGATACATACGTATCTAACAGATGCTTACATGAAAAGGCCTGAGTACCTGATAAAAACACATTCCATCTTGTGTAGCCGTCTATCATATGGCTACATGATACATATGTATCTAACAGATGGCTACATGATACATACGTATCTAACAGATGGCTATATGATACATACGTATTTAACAGATGGCTACATGATGCATACGTATCTAACAGATGGCTACATGATACATACGTATCTAACAGATGGCTACATGATACATACGTATCTAACAGATGGCTACATGATACATACGTATCTTACAGATGGCTACATGATACATACGCATCTAACAGATGGCTACATGATACATACGTATCTAACAGATGGCTACATGATACATACGTATCTAATAGATAGCTACATGATACATACGTATCTAACAGATGGCTACATGATACATACGAATCTAACAGATGGCTACATGATACATACGTATCTAACAGATGCTTACATGAAAAGGCCTGAGTACCTGATAAGAACACATTCCATCTTGCGTAGCCGTCTATCATATGGCTACATGATACATATGTATCTAACAGATGGCTACATAATACATACGTATCTAACAGATGGCTATATGATAAATACGTATTTAACAGATAACTACATGATACATACGTATCTAACAGATAGCTACATGATACATACGTATCTAACAGATGGCTACATGACAAATACGTATCTAACAGATGGCTACATGATACATACGAATCTAACAGATGGCTACATGATACATACGTATCTGACAGATGCTTACATGAAAAGGCCTGAGTACCTGATACGAACACATTCCCTCTTGTGTAGCCGTCTATCATATGGCTACATGATACATGTGTATCTAACAGATAGCTACATAATACATACGTATCTAACAGATGGCTACATGATACATACGAATCTAACAGATGGCTACATAATACATACGTATCTAACAGATGGCTACATGATACATACGTATCTAACAGATGACTACATAGTGCATACGAATCTAACAGATAGCTTCATGATACATACGTATCTAACAGATAACTACATGATACATACGTATCTAAAAGATGGCTATATGATAAATACGTATTTAACAGATGACTACATGATATATACGTATCTAACATATGGTTACATGATACATACGAATCTAACAGATGGCTACATGATACATACGTATCTAACAGATAGCTATATGATAGATACGTATTTAACAAATGGATACATGATACATACCTATCTAACAGATGGCTACAGGATACATACGTATCTAACAGATAGCTACATGATAAAAACGTATCTAACAGATGGCTACATGATACATACGAATCTAACAGATGGCTACATGATACATACGTATCTAACAGATAGTTACATGATACATACGAATCTAACGGATGGATACATGATACATACCTATCTAACAGATGACTACATGATACATAGGTATCTAACAGATTGTTACATGATGCATACGAATCTAACAGATTGCTACATGATACATACGTATCTAACAGATTACTACATGATACATACGAATCTAACAGATGACTACATGGCACATACGTATCTAACAGATAGCTATATATATGATAAATACGTATTTAACAGGGTGCTAGATTATACTTAATTATTAAATAGCATGTTATATACTACATATTTAGTTAGTCATATAATATCTACATATATATATATTATTGATATAATTTGATGATACATAACTATATGAAAAATAACGATATATACATGGCTACATTATAGTTAGCTATATATTCATACATTTATAATATTATAACATTAATATATTTCATTGATGTATATGTTTACTTAATCTAAATTAATAAATACAAAACATTTTAGGTTTCTAAACTATTTTAATATTTTAGGCTTATTTAATTGAATTATACATTAAAATAATTACAAATATTCTATACATACCTAACGGAACACCTCCAAAATACACTTATCCAAATGCTTCATTTGCATAATCATTTTAGAAACAGTCTCTAATAAATTATTATTATGTACGATTTTTTTCTAATTTTTATTGTAATTTTTCTTATATATGCGTAATGGTTTTGTTCATATTAATATTATTATTAGTAGCAGTAATATTATTTAAGGCGATTTAATTAAAAAGTTTAACATTCAAAATGATTTTTTTGAAATTCGATTGATAACTTCCAGTCACGTTTACACACCTGTACATTTACAGTATGTATTTTACACCGGGGTTGACATGGGCCCTAGCAGTCCATGGAATATTTCTGGAAGTCCACAGGAAAAATATAATAAATTGGAGGTCCATAATGATATTTTGGTGGTCCATGAGAAAAACCAGCTCAGAATGTTTTTTATTAAGGTAACCCTAATGGTTATAATAATTTATTTTAACCATTAAAATTATTTTAACTATAACGTTTTATTTACCTTTTTTTACCTCGAACATTTACCATGCGGTCTATTACAAAATATGTTTTTATTTTTCGAAAAAAATCTCTAAAAATGAATAAGAATATATATTGTGAACGACGGGATGTTTTTATTCTATCAATCTCTTTTTTCTCACCACTGATTGCCATGGCAAAAGAAAACACCTTACCTGAGTGTTTAACATTCAAACTCCTCGGCCTAACATTCACAGGTAACATGAATTGGAACAAAAACATTGCAGACATTGCCAAGGCTGTTGCAAAAAAAGTGGGTTCTCTCTACCGTGCTAGTACACTTCTCACACCTGACATTATCCTATATCTCTATAAATCCACGATCCGCCCATGCATGGAGTATTGTTGCCACATCTGGGCGGGTGCATCATACGCTAGTGTCTCCCTCTTAGACAAGGTCCAAAAAAGAGTTGCTAACTTAATATGTCTTTCACTATCCACCAAGCTCCAACCCCTGTGCAATCGCCGCAATGTTGCATCCTTGTACGTGTTTTAGAAATATTTCAATGGATTGTGCCCCGGTGAACTCGCTGCTCTAGTGTCCCCTCGACGTAAATACACTAGACTAACCCGACAATCAGCTAAATCTCATCCATTCACTGTGGAGGTCCTCAGATGCTGGGGAGCTTTCTACTTTAATGTCTTCTTTCCTCGTGCTGCCGGCCTCTGGGACTCCCTTCCTGCTCCTTGTGTTCCCGACGGTACCAAGTTTAAAACTAATGTAAAGAAACACCTCGCTGCACAGCTCTAAACTTAGGGTGACACCCAAAACTTACTTTATTCTCAGTAGCCATGACGTCTACAGTGACGATCTGCCTTTTGGGGCTGAACTATGTTAACAAAATAAATGCTGTAGTGAATTTAATTGGGCGAAAAGCTCTCATTTCTGATTGCTTTGGGCTTGGCCACTTAAGAAACATTACAAGATATTTGTAAAGAATTATTATCATGATACTTTTCATTATCATTATCATTATCATCATTATTATTATTATTATTATTATTATTATTATTGTTGTTGTTGTTGTTATTATTATTATTACTAATTATAATTATTATCATTATTATTATAATTG
This sequence comes from Sepiola atlantica, assembly GCA_963556195.1. Lineage (NCBI taxonomy): Eukaryota > Metazoa > Mollusca > Cephalopoda > Sepiida > Sepiolidae > Sepiola > Sepiola atlantica. The sequence continues at coordinate 232,275,993 of OY744516.1, read as the reverse complement.
TAGTAGAATGCTTTATTTCCATTAAATAAGTTTTCATTTAAAAATAAATCTTAATTATATATTATTTATTTGATTATTAAGGCCTGAAAATGTATATTAGTTTAAATATCGAATATTGTCTTCGTATGGCCAATAGGTATGAAGGGGTCCGCCAAGAAAAAAAATGGGAAATGGATAAAAACGGTTGATACTTACACGAACCAACAACTTAGATTACCTTTGAATAATTTCTTTTGAAAAATAAACTTCGCATTGAACTAACAAAATGTTTCTCTTAATAATTTAACGTATACTTCATATCTAAAACTAAATTTGTTGTTGACGACGACGATGATTGTGATTATGATGATAATAAAGAAAAAAAGAAAAGCTCCTCCCTTCATCTTTTTTAATTGCGATAAAAAATAGATTCATATCTTTTTAAAATTTTCATTAATTTAATTTCTGTATTCTCACTATATTAACATCAAAATCGGTCACGCTTTTTAATTCTAACGATACAATGATATTTTAAAATACTGTTTATACAGTAATTTTAAAACTACTGTTTATACCATGATATTTTAAAATACTGTTCATACAGTAATTTTTAAACAAATTTCGATATTGCTTATTTGCATATTTTTTTTTTAATTTTCTAATAAATTAATATTCTGTAATATACATTTCTAATTTGTATTGCAACATTTTCTTCTATAGTACTATTATTCTAATTATTAATAAATTTAATTAAATAAATTGTATAAAAAAGGATAGCGTTTTAAAAACTTTTTTTTAGAATGTCATTGTCAAGGGAGATAATTCACATGAAAACTTCCGGTATTAGTAAACCGTTAAACGTCGCTCTAATTTTGAGAACAGTTACTACATTTAGATCTTAGCCTAAAGGCCAAGGAACCATAAAAATAATGTTTTTATCACTAGACATTATTTAATAAATGAAAAAAAATCCATTTAATCGGAATATCTTTTAATGGAGGTGGGTTGTGTAGTATCGGTTCTGTTGTCATATGACCGTCCTCCCAGGAATTACCTCCTCCGTTTTCAAGAGAGTGTACGTTAATCTTCCCAGTTATTACATGCTCTTTTGGGGGGAGGGAGGGGGGATTTCGTTCGTCATGATACCAATCGCTAAGTCAGGAGGTCAGTGTAATATATATATATATATATATATATATATATATATATATATATATATATATATATATATATATATGTGTGTGTGTGTGTGTGTGTGCGTGATTTCTTGAAAGCTTACCAAAGCATTCCGTTCAGGAGACCAATCATCACCACAAAATACTTTTTCTTTCAAAGATTATTTATTTTCCAGGTACTTAATTTCCCTGATGATCTGCCAAGCAAGGACCTGCTTGGTAGTGAAACACGTGTAGGAAAAAATTCTTTAATTTGAATATATAAGATAAATAAATAATCTTTGAATGAAAAAGTTTTTTTTGTGGTGATGATTGGTCTCCTGAACGGAATGCTTTTGTAAGCCTTCAAAAGATAACATATAAATGCTCTTTACCTTGTAATCGAGTATCATCGAGCTTGTTTTTATTGGCCTAATCCCGGTCTTCACTGAATAATCTATCTTCTAAGTGAAAAATCTTTATATATATATATATATATATATATATATATATATATATATATATATATATATATATATTTAGTGTTATAATGGAATAATTCCAGGAAGAAATTCGGGTAAGAGAGCTCAATGTGGTAAGCAGAGCAAGAATAACGTAAAATATAATAACACGAAATTACATCGACAATCATGTAATTTCGTGTTATTATATTTTACGTTATATATATATATATATATATATATATATATATATATATATATATATATATATATATATATATATATATATATATATTCGTACGCCATAAAATAATCCTATCAGGTTAACAAACAAAGGAAGTGATTGTGCACATAGTAAGAGCTCAACATTTTTTTCCTGAAAAATTATAAATATACATAGTCTGAAATACTTTCACTTAAAATACAAGCAAATCATTTTTATTTTGTTTTATCATTAATTGTAAGTTTTCATTTATTTAAAGTCTTCTTTTACTTCTTAATAAATCATGTTATCAACATTTATCGCCCCCTCCTTAAATAAATAAATAATAATAATAATAATAATAATAATAATAATAATAATAATAATAATAATAAGAAGAAGAAGAAGAAGAAGAAGAAGAAGAAGAAGAAGAAGAAGAAGAAGAAGAAATAGAAGAAAAAATGTAACATTTCAAAAATTTTTCTTTTCTTCTCCTTCTTTTCCTTTATGTGTCTACCTTCCTATCACTTCTCCCTTCATTATATGCCTCTCTTTCCACCTTATTTTTTTTAATTTATTTATTTATTTATATGTCCTGTTTGTTTTAGATTTTAGATTTTTTAGTGTTTTGTTTTCTGTTTTTTGTTTTTAGATTTTTTAGAATTTTAATTTTTAACGGCCCCGATTTTTGAAATGTTAAATTTCTCTTCTTCTTCTTCTCTTTCTTTATCCCTCCATTTCATTCTCTCCAAATATGATCTGAGGTTTAGATCGGATTCTAACTCTGCCTGATGAGATCTCAGTTTATAGTAACTGTTGATCGATAACATCGACATGCCAGTGTCGCAGATTTTGTACATGTCTGTGTAAATAAAATTGTCATATATAAAGCTCTATTTTGATATTGAGCACTTTTTATAAACCCGGTTAAAATTCTCTGGATTACCACCCTGTGGATATTTTTTACCTGGATTATTACCATTATTATATATATATATATATATATATATATATATATATATATATATATATATATATATATATATATATATATATATATATATATAAATATTAGTTCAAGCATGAAGTTAAACGGTGCTTAGATATCACAAATACTAGCATTTTTATTTGCTCTTCTCTATTAGGTATCTGTGTGTGTGAAAATGTTGTTGTACTGATGCTACGAAAATCAAAACTCGTGGAAACAATTGACAGGGATTTAGATTAATCTTTTAAGTATTTATTAACAGACCAACGTCGTGTGTGCTTAGTTTACTCGGAATTAATTGTCATCTATAATAAAGTACTCTTTGCTGAAATTAAATAGTATTTGTTATGAGCGGATTTCTCGTTTGTTTTTTTCGGATTAATGTAGAGGCATTTGCGCGTTAAAACAAGCTAATAAGTGTATTTTGTGATCGATTCAAAATCAGTCAATTTAAGCACCTTTTAGCTGAATGCCGATCTAAAAGAATTGTTAAGTTTTATAACAAAAAATGGTTGAAAGGAAAATGAGATTAATTTCAGAATTAAATACTTGTGGCTTAAGATATTTCCTTATTATTCTCTCACACACACATGAATATATATATATATATACATATATATATATACATATATATATATATATATATATATGTGTGTGTGTGTGTGTGTGTGTGTGTGTGTGTGTGTGTGTGTGTCTGTGTATCGAGGCAGCATTTTTTCTCTAAGGCAAGTAAAGTACTTTGGACCTAAAAGAAAATTACGGCAGATTCATCACCCAATTCTCATCCGAGATTAGGACTTTAATCCGGAAAATGGAAGGGATCCATACAAAAATATCCAGACATGAGTTGTCGGTTATTCTTAATAATATATATATATATATATATATATATATATATATATATATATATATATATATTTTTTTTTACTAAATAAGCAATAACAAATAGTTCATGTTAACAGATTCATTACTTATATATATATATGAAATGATGTAGTAGTATATATTTATATATTATGAGAGAGGTTTATATATCTTGCTATATGTATATATATATATAGAGAGAGAGAGAGAGAGAGAGAGAGAGAGAGAGAGAGTGAGAGAGATGTAGAGAGAGAGAGAGAGAATATTGGGTAACATTCCAGTGACCAAGATTGTTATCTTACTAATCATCTATTCTCAAAACAAAGACTTCGATAAATTTTTACGGGCCATTTCATTCAGAGAAGAACATCCGGGAACAGTATTGAATGTTGCATAATATTGTCTCTTTATATATATACTTTGTTGTTCAATGCTGACAATCTTTGGTCTATATAAAAATAGAAAGTATATGCAAGAACATTATATATATATAGTAATCCAGGTAGGGTAAAAATCCACAGGGTAGAAATCCAAAGGGAATCAAACCGGGCTTATAAAAGAGTGCTCAATAAAAATATAGAGCTGTATTGTGAATGCTTTTATTCAAACATGTACAAGGTCTGCTACACTGGCATGTCGATGTTATCGATCTACAGCTATCAAGAGCTGAGGTCTCATCAGGCAGAAAGTTTTTTATGATCCAAACCGGTCACTGAATTCCAGGAAGAATGGAATTCAGTGACCGGGTTGGATCATACAAAACTTTCTGCCTGATGAGACCTCAGCTCTTGATAGCTGTAGATCGATAACATCGACATGCCAGTGTAGCAGACCTTGTACATGTTTGAATAAAAGCATTCACTATATATATATCTATATATATATATATATTGTTTTATAGACGGATTTGACACTTTTATGAAGAAAAGGAGTACGTCATAGCTTGGCTAATAATTTATATATTTTCAAAATTTAAAAGTTAGCACTTTTTGATGAATACAACACCCTCGAAGAAACAACCCTGGGCCCTCACCACGGTCTTAAAGCAGGAGCTGAACCTAGAGCACTCGACCTTCACGGTGTCCTTCACGGGACGACTGTATACTAGTTTGATTCTAACAATCAGCTCGTATTTGGTGTTGCAGGCGTTACTCTTAGTGTCTTTCTCAAATGCGTCTTACACATAATAGTCCACAGGATTTCTATCAGACGTGGCGGGACATATGTTCGGACTAGTGAAGTTTTGGTAGCTTTCAGACAGCGACTTCTTCTGTGTTTTTCCGAAGGTGTGATAAAGAGGTGTGTTCTTTCTGCCATACTATGGCCTTCTCACAACAACCCTTTTGACAGCAGTGGACGGAAACGCAATATAACTATCTGAATTGCGTATGGGTCTCTATTCAAAAATGTAGGGACGACATGACATGACATGGGATTCGTTGGGAATGCACTGAAAGATCATCATAGTTTGAGGAAACTTGATCTTCACGACACGCGGGAATTAATGTGAACTGTAGACTAACACATGTTGTTCTAAACGTTGCCCAACTCGTCCTGAGAAGATTCAAAGCTTCCCTGTCAGACTGAGTGGTTGATCCTGTTGACGAGTTTCTCGGTTTTCGTAAAGTGGTTTTCTTGGCCCTTGGCGACGTGTAGTTGCCTCTTGCGACTCTTCTATGAGGAGACGCGAAGATCCTCGTTTGAGCGCTTTCTTCAGTTGCCACTCCGACGCCCATTCTCTCGTCAAGTCGACATTGCTTTGCCTGGATTCTGCCGCACCATTTTGGCAGCTTCTCGGTGAATTTCGTTGTGCAAACACTGATCCATCCTATAATCCACATCTTCATCGCCATTCTTCAGTTCATATCTCACACTTCAAACTATTCAAGAAATACTAAGCTGCAGCTGCGATTTCCTATTTCTTTTAATCTGATGCGGATCAGGTTTACCGTAAGATTACAAAATCATGAGACATCTATTATAACATGATGTACTCTTTGGTATTTCTAGTTGAGTAGTAAACTGGCCCTGAAGAAGTCGCGAATATCGAACATTCGGTACATTGGTGTAAGCCAAACAACTCATAAGCATCATCCGCCTAATTCCTATTTTAGTATCTACCATTATCAAGTCAGATTACATAGTAATGAAATCTAAACATTTATATATATATATATATATATAAATATATATATATATATATAATATATATATATATATATATATATATATATATATATATATATATATATATATATATATATATATATATATATATATATATATATATATATATGGGGTATATGGATTAGAATGTAAGTTTGAAATATAACTCGGGTTCCGGAGTTCGAGCCCGGCGATCAGTGTAAATATTTCTTCTCTACACTGACGATTCCCGTAAGGATGAAACGTATATATATATGTATATATATATATATATATATATATATATATATATATATATATATATTATATTACTCATCAGTAGACAGCTGTATCCCCCTTTCTCTCTCTCTCTTTCAACAGTCGAATAAAATAAAGAAAATAATTAATAAAAAGATTTGAATACCATTCGATAAGTAAGCTCATAGCTTTAAAGATAAAGAGATAAGAATAGAGAGAGGTGTGAGATATATCGAGCAGAAAGGGACTAATTTTGAATTATTTTCTCTTTACTTTTTAATACTTAACTTGCTACGCAAACTCACTTTTTCCTGATTCAAGCAACTTAACCGGCGCTCAATAGGTGACACAATGATCACATTTTCTAATATATATATATATATATATATATATATATATATATATATATATATATATATATATATCAAGGGAGGCGCGAGAGCGCTCTATTCCTTAATAGACTTCAAAAATGGCCTATGCTGAAAATCTCATTTATTTGATCAATCATATCAATAAACCAAATTAGTTAAAACTTTGCACAACATTTTTATTTGATAGGTTCTATAAGTGTATAGGATTTCAGCATCATTAGTCAAGGCAACCCAGAGATCCATAAAGTTCAATCATGAAATCATGTTATCTGTGTGTACGTACGTCGCACGTATGTGCCACCCTGTATCTCATCAACTATTTGATGGATTCAGCTTATTTTGGGCAGAGATAGAGGTTCTAGGGTCTAGTTGATGGCATTTTAATTTCAGTTTACCATATACCATGGTTTTCCAGAAAATTCCAAAAAAACTTATAAATGACCATTGCCTTGAGGCATAACCTTTATAAGAGTAGTGAAATTACATGATTAAGCCAGTATACTGAAATCATATGCCCTTAATAGGGTTAAGATGAAAATTCATATACACTAAATGTACAAAAGCAAGGAAATTCCCAAATTTTTACATTAATGGTATGCAAGCACAACAGGGCTATGTATTTTACTGGTAGGAATTTTTCGTCAGCGCACTTCACACACTTCATCCACTCATGCATAGAGATTTATACTGTAGTGATGTGATAATGAAATGGTTTGGTTGATATGTAGTCATACCCTTAATTAATGACAATAAAAGTGTAAACATTAGGGAATTTCCTTGCTTTTGTACATTTTGTGTATATTACTTTTCATCTTAACCCTATTAAGGGCATATGATTTCCGTATACTGGAATTTATCATGGAACATATATATATATATATATATATATATATATATATATATATATGAACAAATTTTGTGGGGTACCAAATTTTATCAAGGTTTTAAATAGGATGAACGGAGTCATAGCGAGTCGAAGACAATATCACAAGAAAAAAAAAAGAGAGGGATTTGTAGTAATATATTTAATCGTCGGAAGACATTTGATTAAAAACGTTTATCAAAAATAAAAAAGATCGACTAAAATTAACAAACTAAATCCCAAGGTACCTTTCAACCGACACATTGTCAGGGGAAACGTCGGCGAATATCGCTTAAACATGGGGAAAAAGAGTAACTTAGAGAGAGAAAAAACAAAATAAAACAGGGAGATTGAATATCGCCATTATAAACCGAAAAGGAATATATGGACGTAATAGGCAAAGTATTTTTTCCTTTCTTTTTAGAAGTCTCTAAATAAGTCCAATTTGTGAGGCAACTCTTTTTGCCTACAAAGCGATGGCTTTCGCATTGTTACACTCACTGCCTCCAAAACCTTCAGATGATGTTTGGAACGGGCCTTGTGTACAATGCGAAAACATCCATCGGAGTACGCTTCACCGCACTTTTTATTATCATACAAGTGCTGTCCAATAGATGACTCGTGGACTTGTGAGCGCCCGGATGTGCTCTGCAAATGCCCGGATGTTCTTTGTAAAGACCCAGATGTGTCCGTCGATATACTTCTCTTTACGACACGTGATCTGCGAAAACATGCAGGGATATGCTGGGCAACTCTGACTTCCAAGCGCTGAAGAGTACGACCAACATAGTCAGCTTCACACTGACATTTGAATTTATATATAATCAAACTTTTCTGTAGTGTTGGAAGTAATACTTTGCCTCTTGCGTCCATATATTCCTTTTCTGGTTTATAATGGCGATATTCAATCTCCCTGCTTTTTTTCTCTTCACGTTACACTTTTCCCCGCTTTTAAGCGATATTCACCAACGTTTCTCTTGACAATGTGTCGGTTGAAAGGTACCTTGGGATTTAGTTTGTTGATTTTAGTCGATCTTGTTTATTCTTATTAAAAGTTTTTAATCGGATGTCATATGATAAATGAAAAGATAAAATAAATCCGACGAGGTGAGTTTCAATTTTTTTCCGTGAAACCGAAAGTACCAATATAAGATTAAAATAATGTGTAGTGTCTATTGAATAAATAATATATCTCTTCTTTTTTTCAATTTTCGTATCTTTTTGTTTTGCTGTGGATGGGGCAACCTTACCGGATGCCAGACATTCACCGGTTATTTCCGAGACTTCAACCGAGATATTTTGTTTAAGATTCTAACCGTCCCTTTAAGCGCAATTGTTAGTATATCTCTCCTGTATATATTATTCCGTGCTTGTTAGATTTTGTCTGTTATTTTATAAAACAATACCTACTATAAAACATAAAATTCTAATTTAACCATAGCTGGAGAGAAATTACCAGCGCATACGTTTCACAGACGTATTAGCGCAAAATTTGAACTGTAAACAGAATGTGTTATTTCAATGAAGACACAGTTAATAGTAAAGACATAGTGCCTCCAGGGAGAATGTTGAACGCTAGATGTGCCTTAAGTTTCAGTTTACTTCAGTCGAAGTTCTCAGAAATCAAGGGGCCCTTTTCTTGGGGCTAACACTTTATCTCTATATAAGATACATAGATATTCGAATATTCTATTAAAGTTATCCCTTATTACTCAAACGTTGAGTTAGTAAAGAAGTTATAAACATAATTTTCCTCTCCCCAATTGACCAGTTAACTATGTTATAGCATATATTTCTTGTGGTCTCTTGGTCTTACTGGAGTGTAGGACAAGAATTCATCTAGTCTGGTAGAGTATCCAGCCATGTGGTGTTACTTGAGGTAACATCACTAAGAGAAGGTACACTATTCCTTGTATGAGCAAGTGTATGGCCGTGCTGAGGGGATTTTATTTGTGCTGCGAATACTATGTTATTTTGAATGTTTGGTCAAGGTTTACATGTAGGGTAAGTAACGTCATGCCAGATTACCCTGACAAACTTTTATACAGAGAGACCGAAGACAATTGAGGATGGTGTCTAGGAATTAATTTCAAACTTCTCTCTACTATATATATATATATATATATATATATATATATATATATATATAATATTGTACTTATATAAATGATGTCTACCTTTTTATTTAATGATGAAACAATGCCTACTGTTGACTCTCTCTTTCTGTCTCTCCCCCTCTCTATCTACCTATGTCTGTGTCTGTGTCTGTCTCTTTGCTTCTCTTTCTCCCATTAATTAGATGTAGTTTTTCAAGACCGATAACTCAAATGTTCCTTCTTTTTTTTCACTAAACGATATGACGTAAATCCATTTATTATCATTTAAAAAATGCCTAATGTAAAAAACAAACACATTTCTAATTTAACTATAGGTGGGGAAAGATTACCAGCGCATATATTTCACATACTTATTAGCGCCTAATTGGAACTGTAAACAGCATGTGTTATTTCAATGAAGGCACCGTTAATAGTGACGTAATAGTGTCTCCAGAGAGATTGTTGACCGCTAGTTGTGCCTATAAATGTATATATGTTTTTTCATGCTTTCATAAAGAATTAGTTTTTTACTTGGTTTCATAATGGAATTTGCAGACAATATAAATGTGGGAAAAGAGAATGACATAGGAAATTCATAAAACATGGAGTTATATATTAACATTAAGCGCAACTTATCTTATCAATTCTATTAAAGAGTAGACTTAGATAAGAATATAAATACGATTCGTAAAATTAAAATCCTCCACTCGATAATAAAGGCCAATGTGTATATATCGTAATACAAATAAATATAATTCTATTACGTCACACATAAGTTAGCGAGTAAAAAATGTACCTTTTTCTAGCCCGTGCGTCCACTTAAACCATTTAAAGTTTTCAGGGGAAGCGAAAAAAGAAAATAGCAAGTCTTACTCTGGTTGGTGTTTTTTTCTCTTTACGTCATCAAAAATGTTTATTTTATTATGATAATTTACATCACTGACGTAATTATGTGATTTTGTCTGAATAATAGTGAAAACATATTTGATGGAGGGTGTACAATTGTATTGTAATAATTTAGAATTGTTCAGAATTAAAACGTCTTACAATATGAGACTTTCGGTTATAGCATTTTATTATAACAAGAAACGTGTGTATATATATATATATATATATATATATATATATATATATATATATATATATATATATATATATATATATATATATATAGGAAATGAAAAAGGAAAAACCAAAAGATGTTTTTTGTATGTATTCATCAACGTTTCGTCTTTATTTGTGGGTCCGGGCTGAGAGAAGTCGGTCCTGCGCTCCCAGTAGTGGCTACTACTTCTTCCCATCAACCCATCATGTCAACCCAATATTTCTATGTACTTGCATGACATCTTGAGGAAGTCTTACAAATAAAGACGAAACGTTGATGAATACATAAAAAAAAACATCTTTTTGTTTTTCCTTTTTCATTTCCCATTACGTTAGATTAATCTCATCCTTCCTTTCTCATATATATATATATATTAGAAATCTACAGAGATGTCTTCCTCGTCTCAACGACCTATCAGTGGGGCTAGACCTAGTAAAATTTGAAAGCAGTTACTTGGGCTCTCGTGTCCGGCACTCTACCGACTGAGCCAAGCACATCTTAATGGTAGTGGAGAAATTGTATCGCATTATAAATAGGGTTATTTATTTATGTTTTTTTAAGCATTCAATTTATTTTAGGGAAGAGCATTTACCCAATGCTAAGTGGAAATAATTAGTTTATATCACCGGAGTGCTTTTATTATAAGGGAGTCTATATAAATATTGTTATCCACAGACACGCATTTCGTGGTCTCTACGATACATCAGTTCAGCTACGCATAATTATATATATATATATATATATATATATATATATATATATATATATATATATATATATATATTTATTTGAAAACTATATTTTAGATATTTCAGAATCCTATCGCGGTTTTATCTAGATAGGCTTACTTTTTAATTTAAAAAAAAATGTCTTTACCCAAATGACGCGTCAGCGTACTGAATTGAGGTCAAAACCGATTTTCTCATTGTGTTTTGACTTCATTTTTGACGATACGGTTGTATAAAGCCTTTTTTTATTTAAAAAGTCAGCCCATCTGGATGAAACCACGGTACGGTTCTGAAATATGTAACATCTAGTTTTCAAATCAATTATTTGTATCAGCTCTCACTCTTCTGCGATCGAACACTTTATTGGTTTCTTTTATATATATATATATATATATATATATATATATATATATATATATATATAAACTATAATTTAAATGAGAAAGTCAGGTGGAGAAGAAACGATAGAAACAAAGTAACCAGGAAAGTAGGCGTATTTTTATGAACTGTAATAAAAATTCAAATTTATTCTGGCGTTTTTCAATAAATAAAAACGAAAGTAAATGCAATCTCCGTGAGTTTGATAGGATTGCATTGTGCGTGTATTTAGTACTTTCACTACACGTACGTATCATTTGGCCTTATGATTTCCTCCGGGTATCAAATATGAATCTTTCTGTATAGCTTACTTGCCATACAAATATTTCTAAGTTCTACTCACGTATTGACAACTGCTGAAGTAAATACTAAAAATATATACATATATATATATTAATTTTATACGTACATAAAAAATAATCTATGGACACGTGTTTCTGGCTCATAGCCGTCATCAGCATGACTAACTTAGACAAGGATCGAACCTTTCATACAAAAGACGTTTTCTTTCAAAGTTTATTTATTTATCATATATATCCAAATTAAAGAGTTGTTTTCCTACACGTGTTTCACTACCAAGCAGGTCCTTGCTTGGCAGATCATCAGGGGAATTAAGTACCTGGAGTATAAGTTTCAACAACTGACAATACACAATGTAGTGTTGCCTTAATTGATGTCACTTAAAAAGAGGACAGAAGAAAAAAAAATAATATATCTTTTGTCGTGATGAATGATCTCCTGAACGAAATGGTTTGGTAAGCCTTAAAAAATCACATATGGATGCTCTGTACCCTGTAATCGAGTATCATCGAGCTTATTTTATTAGCCTAATCCCGGTCTTCACGGAATAATCAATCTTCTAAGTGAAAAATCTCTCTCTCTCTCTCTCTTTCTCTCTCTCTCTCTCTCTCTCTCTATATATATATATATATATATATATATATATATATATATGTACACGTATGTATATGGATTTACTTGAAATAATTAATAATGTTATTTGAATAAGTTATTTTTAATATTTGGTCGGGGTTTACTTGTAAGGGAAGTATCATCATTATCCTGTCAAACCCTTTTACAGAGAGACCAAAGACACTCGAGGATAGTGTCTAGTAGGTAATTCAAACTCACCAGTAGGTAATTCAAACTCACCAGTAGGTAATTCAAACTCTCCAGTGTGTGTGTACTAAGACTGGAACTTTATTTTCTTGATTGTTTATCCCCGTGTATAATTGATGACAAAGGCATGACATCATGAAGTATAATAACACTAACGAATTACGTCATTCATTAAAACAGGTCTAGGCGATAACCGTGCCCAGTAGATGACGTCACAAGATGATGGCATACCCCATCATATCACAGAAAAAAAGAGGGTTAGGTCCTTAATGTGGACAATCAGTAACAATGGATCGTCTAGTCGACGAACGTTTAAATCACTGCGGGACTTCGAAAATACTGTCACTTTGATTGCTTGTCACGGTACACACTTCCACTGTTCATAAATGTTTAGAAATGCGGGTAGAAATGCGGGTGAGTAATAGAAATAAAAATGATGGAAAGTTTTCAGAGAACTGGAATTATGCAAATAATTCAAAAGCAGCAGATAGAGAGCGAAGAGAGAGAGAAAGGCATGGTCTATTATGACATCACAATGTGTTCTGTCTTTGTGAAATACTTTGTATTTGTAATCCATGTTAAACATGATTATCAACTAATATCAATGTTAAGAAATTATATGTGCATATATAGATTTATATATATATATATATATATATATATATATATATATATATATATATATATATATATATATATATATATAAATTTTTAAAGTAAAACTTGTAGGGACGTGGTCCAATGAATAGTTGTAAAATGTTCGAAACAGAGTAAAAAAAACAAGGATAAAACATGAACGAATATAAGATGAATGGAAGGAGAAAAAATATTTAAAGAAATACAATATTTATATCTATACAAAATACAAAACATTAATTGTTCATTTGAAAGTTCCGTTTGGGAAGTAATAAAATGTTTATGCCTGTAATTTTGGAGTGTGTAGCCATGTGTTAAATTTTGCATTAGCACGCAGAAGTATATGAATGAGCATGCCGCCTTTTGTGTGTGATTGTACCAATGTGCGTGTGATCATGCGTGAGTAAGAATTGATACTCCAACTATGTTTATTTTAATATATATATATATATATAAATATATATAAAGAGAGAGATAATGAATTAATATTATATATATATATATATATATAATATATATATATATATATATATATATATATATATATATATATATATATATATATATATATATATATATGTGTGTAAGTGTTTCTATATTTTGAATGTTATTCCTTATTAGTCGACCTATACAAAAAAAGATGTTTTTGTAAACAAAACAGAATTGTCGGCCGCTCCCTGCTGCGGCGAAATTCTTAAGTCTAACAGGCACTGACTAAACGGTCACGCGTGATGTAGTATATATATATATATATATATATATATATATATATATATATATATATATATATATATATATATATATATATATGATAATATAGATATATATATTTGGAGAGAACCGAATATGATCTGAGGTTAAGATCGGAGTCTAACTCTACCTGATAAGATCTCAGTTTATAGTAACTGTTGATCGATAACATCGACATGCCAGTGTGCAGATTTAGAACATGTCTGTGTAAATTTTTAAAGATTATCATATATAAAGCTCTATTTTGATATTGAGCACTTTTTATAACCCCGGTTAAAATTCTCTGAATTACCACCCTGTGGATATTTTTACCTGGATTATTACCATTATTTTTATTATATATATATATATATATATATATATATATATATATATATATATATATATATATATATATATATACATATCTAGACATACATATATATATACATATACAAATATATATAGACATATAGACATATACAAATATATATAGTCTCGGAAGTTTCTCAATCAGTAAGACCAAAAACAAAACAAAAAAACGTTAAGTCCCAAGTCGTTCAGTGGAAAATCACTCATGTAAGTCAATTTAGTTTTTACAGTTATTATATTAGTTTGCTTCTAACATTACTTAAGGAATCATCAGTTGTTTACCATTAAACACTTTTTCGGGAATTTAAAAACAAGACAGTATTTAATTTCATGGCTTCCCAGCAGAGTGTATCAGACCCAACTTCCCTTAAAAGGCAAAAAACATAAACGTTCCGTATACTAAATTTAAGTTTTATTCCGTATAAATGTTTTGCTAACTTATATCAGTTGTTAAAAAATAAATATATAAATAAATAAATAAATTTTTAAAATATATATATATATATATATATAAATATATAAAAAATAAAAATTCCTCCTTACCTATGTTGTCCGTTTGTCTAATAAAATGTATTCGTTAATTACAAAAATGTTGTATATATACGTATATATAGATATATACATACATACATATATACATATATATACATATATATACACACATATATACATATATTCTTTAGTCTAACAAGCAGTGACTAAACGGTCACGCGTGATGTAGTATGTATGTATGTATATATATATACATATATATATACATATATAGATATACATATATATATACATACATACATATACACATATATGTACATACATATACACATATATATGTATACATATATATATACGTATATATATATACATGTATATATATACATATATATATACATATATATGTATACATGTATATACATGTATATATATACATATATATATAATATTAAAGGTGATATGAATATATGTTGATGATAGTCAACGCATACCGAGAGACAATGAATGTGTGCACAAGTAGCAAAACCAATATTGTAGCAAGCAAATATAATCGATTCATTTCAGAGGGATTTCAACAACCTCGCCGAACCCCTTTACTACCCGTCAGCATACCCTGTTTAAAACTGGCATCGTTTCTCGTGGTATTTATTTGCTGCTATTTTGTTTGTGTGATTTTTTATAGCAGGAGACTGTAAACATGGTGTAATATTGTTTAAGTCATCTGCGTTTTGTGTTTTCTATTCAGCTCTCTAGTTTGTTTTTGCTTCATACATTTGAGGCATAAATACGTATAACAATATACTGGCTGGAATGTCTGTCCCTAGAAGGGTTTTTGATGTGTCATACTATGAATCGTAAATACATTATCCTGTATCTCTACAAAGCCACCATCCGCCCATGCATGGAATATTGTTGCCACATCTGGGCTGGTGCATCATCCACTAGTCTCTCCCCCTAGACAAGGTCCAAAAAAGAGTCGCCAACTTAATAGGTCCCTCACTGTCCACCAATCTCCAGCCCCTGTCCCATCGCCGCAATGTTGCATCCTTGTGCTTGTTTTAGAGATACTTCAAGGGATTGTGCTCCGATGAACTTGCTGCTCTAGTGCCTCCTCAACATAAATACACTAGACCAACCCGACGATCAGCTAAATCCCATCCATTCACTGTTGAGGTCCCCAGTGCCGGGGAGCTTTCTACTTCAATAGCTTCTTTCCTCGTGCCGCCGGCCTCTGAAACTCTCTCTCTGCTTCCTTTGTTCCCGACTGTACCGACATGAAGAAGTTTAAAACTAATGTAAACAGACATCTCGCTGCACAGCTCCCAACTTAGGATGACACAAAAAAACTTACACCCTTTTTCTCAGTAGCCCCTTATGTCTACAGTGGCGGCCTGCCTTGTTTGTGGTGAACTATGTTAAAAAACCGATTCACATTTGTCTTATTCGGACTACTCTTTTCATCTTGGATGTTATTCTCACAATGTTTCGGTCGATGTAATCGGCGTCCTTCTTCAGGTGCGTCTAGTCAAACTCGGGACTCTTTAAATCGAACTCGAGAATGTGTACTGAAATTCCGAACGGAACCCTTTATTTAATCTAAGCAAGAAACGGAGGCGCAACGGATAAAAGTTCTAAGTTATAATCAGTTTCAAGTGACAGTCTTCTGGAGGTTAATGGTTCAATCCTCAGTACGGGTGCTTCTACTAATACAATTACGAGTTACTTAAGGCTCCAACATAGCCATGGCTGACAGAAAAGACGAACCTGAAGAAGGTCGGAGGTTATATCGGCCGAGATGTTGTGGGAATAAGATCCAATGTGAGAACAGTAGTCCAAATATTACAAATTATCAATCCTTATCTCAAAAATTCTGAAATCAGATGCAAACTGCTACAAAGAACTAAAACGAATATTTCTATAGTACAAAATGTGAAAATAGAGATTTAACAACAAAAATTATGGAATACTTATGGCAAGTAACTGGTAGTTTAAATTCGATTAAAATATATTTCGGAGGGATTAGGCTTAAGCTTTTTTAAAGATGAAATAAAAACAGGAAAAACAGTGTCAGCCGTCAAAAGGCGACATTGCAATCAATCTAATACTGCTATGCAAATAAAAGTATGGATTTTCAAAGAGTTTCATGTTTTTAGGTAGAGGCTTACAAGTAGTAAGATTTTATAAGGTTTTACATATATCTATAATTCCTGCAATGGAAAAAAACTTTGTTTAATGTTATCGTTTTCTTGTCATTTAGCAAGAAATAAAATTCTCAAAATAAATCCTTCACAAGATCAGATATTTAAAAAAATTAGAACAATATAGTCTTATAAAGAAATGTTCTTAGCAAGTTAAAGTATCGTAACTACATATTATTCTAGAATTAACTGACTGAATTCAGAGATCATCTCAAAGAAATGCAGTTAATGGATATTATTCGAGTTTATCCGATAAAATATGTTTGTTCATATTTATAAAAGTTGGAGTGAGATTGATTAACGCAAGTTATGTTCGAATAAGCTTTATATATAAATAAAATAAAAGTAACCATTTTAAGTAATCAGAAGTAAAGATACTTTAAGTAAGGATCTTTCACCCTTAAAAAAGTTATGCCCCCTTAAAAACAATCTGAAAGGTTGGGGTATTGTTCTTACTGAATTTGGGGTTAATAATTCCCAGGAATTCAAAATAGTTACCACACAGACATTTTTCATTATTATACATATATATATATATATATATATATATATATATATATATACATATATGTGTGCATGTGTATATAATTTATTTCTATTTTACGTATATACATTAATAATATAAAATAATAAACTATATAGTATATATATACATGTGTGTATATTTTTTAATGTATATACACTTATAATATGAAATAATATATTATATAGTGTATATACATATGTCTACATACATACAGAAATATATATATATATACATTTTAGCCTGAAGATTACCCCCTGGGATGAAACGCGGGAGCCTCTGTGTAGCTTAATTGCCATAAATATATTTTCATAACTTACTATTTATACATATATATATATATATATATATATATATATATATATATATATACACCCGGAAAACGTTCTATGCGCGTTTCTCCACCGTCTTTTTAAAATTCTCTGCTTCGTCCAGCTTTTTTGTTCATTTACTTTTGACACCTGGGGATAATTCGACGAAGAATCGAAAACGTTCTTGAAACCTGTGAAACCTATGAAACATTTATTTTTTAAAAAAATTTTTAATACAAAAATGAAAAATCAGAAAAATTGAAAAAATAAAAAAGGTATAATTAAACCAGACGAATTCTGTTATTGTTAACAATGTTTGCATATATATATATATATATATATATATATATATATATGTATATATATATGTGTGTGTGTATGTGTATGTGTGTATACTTTTGTTTTCAATACGTAAGTAGAGCTCAGTAGTAGTATGAAAATATGTATATGGCAAGTAAGCTACACAGTAATGCATTTTTTTGATTCGCGCAGGAAATAATCAGGTTATATATATATATATATATATATATATATATATATATATATACATATATATATATACATATATATATATATACACATATATATATGTATAAAGATGAATGAAAAAAGAGGAATAAACATGTACGAATCACAAATCTAGTTTAACTTCGATTGTTCAATGAAAAAATATTCAGAAATGGAGAGTGAGAGAGTGCGTGTAAAAAAATATGGGTTTTGTCGAGTTGGTGAATGTCCGTTGATGAGGTGTCCGGTGAAGGGAGATTTTGAATTTTGGCTTTTCCACTGTCAACTTATCCATCTATGTAATTCCTCTGATGATAAGATTTTAATCTTTGAAAAGCTTTGGCTTAAGGAAAGAATAATAAACATGTTTTTTACCGAGTACACCTTGCATTTAACAATCGAAGTTGAAATAGATTTTTCATTCGTACATGTTTATCTTTCTTATTTCATTTCTCGTATAGTGAGCTTAAACGATTTCACTATAGGTTCTATCTACTAAAAGTATACTTTTACTTTCATATTTTATTTTTATTTTATATATATATATATATATATATATATATATATATATATATATATATATATAAAAGCCTTATGATTTCCTCCGAGAATGAAAAAAAAAAACATTACAGAAAATTTGACAGGAGTCCTGGGCTAGAGGTAAAGTATTGAGCCACGCATATCGTGGTTGTAGTTTCGAGCCCCTATCAAAGTCGAGCTGTGATGACGTTTAGTAAAACTATAAAACGCATACACGGATTACGTTTGTAAAAATAAAAATTAATTATAAATATATATATATATGTGTGTGTTTGGGTGTGTATGTATATTATTATGCGACGCTGAGATTATCAACTTTTGTTCGCGTAAATCTTTTTCCTGTATATTTTAATCATAGAAAAGACTTGTTAAAAAATTATTTAGTATTTTGATTGAGTTATTTTTAAAAACAAATCTATTTTAATTGTTCTAATTAGCCGTAATTTTCAAATCACTCACATATTCACCCATGTCTAAGTAACTGTCTATTACTCTCACCCTCTTTCACTGCTGTTTGATCCAACCCCCCATCCGATCTTATTTTATACAGTGTATGTCACTCTCGTTCCCGTCTCTTTCTCTCTTTCTTCTTATTAACAGTGAAAGGCAATAAACAAGTATATTGGAATAGTCCATTATAAACAAGAGGGAATAGAACCACAAGTATGATTACTATTTAATCCATATTTCGATAACAAAAAACGTTAGATACAAATGTATATAGTAAACAGAAACGAATAACGTACTTTGTATTTATATTATTTTAAATTTTAATAGCTTTGCAAACCCCTTTTCACCGCATTCATTAAAATATGTGACCCCAGCTTAAAGAGTGACATTTCTATAGTATACAAATACACACCCACACACAACACACACCACACACACACGCGCGCACACACACACACACACACGCGCACCCATACACACACACCTATACACACACACCCATACACACACGCACACACCCCACACACGCACACACACACACACATACACACATACACGCACGCACACACACACACACACACCCATACACACACATACCCCCCACACGCACACACCCATACACAGTGTCCGTACCATCTGGACACCTAGAATTATTCGATATTCGCCAGTTGTCATACGAGCCGAGGACGGTTCAACAAAAACTTGTTTACATTGGACTTGAAGACGACCATATTGTAGTGTGCAGGGAAGCAGGTTCACGGCACTGTGCTGCACAGACAGGCAGTTCTAGGAAAGAAGCTCTGCCCATGGAAATTTCGTTTCGCAGAGGGAGAAAGGGAAACCATTGACAATGGTAGTAGCTAGGCGGGTTCTTATTGTGAATGTTTTAAAGTATCTGTATTATTTTATGCATTATTTGGTTTATTCGAACTACTGTTCTCATCTTGGATTTTATTCTCACAACGTTTCGGCCGAGGTAACCTCCGACCTTCGTCAGGTGTGTTTTGTCGAACTCGGAAATCTCTCTGTCGTAGAAAACGCACCTGAAGAAGATCGGATGTTACCTCAGGTGAAACGTTGTTGGTATACTATCCAAGATGAGAACAATAATAGTCCAGATAATCCAAGTAAGCAATCCTCATCTGAAAAATTCCAAAACATTTGCCATTTCTGTTTTTTCCTTTTGTGATCAGAATGATATTTGACGTCGACGTCAGCTTCACGCTTCGATTGTTTGGAGATTTGATCCATTGGTTATTTTATTCATTGATTTCCTATTATTGTCTCCAATTGCGCGCCTATTAGAGACATAAGTAATTGGTTAAAACTTGACCGCATGTCCTAATATTACAGCGGGTGTAATGTTAGGACGTCGAGGTGGATTTTATCAGCTTCGTTATAAATTATTTTAGTTTATAGCATTGGGCATACATAACTATCTTTAAAATAGTACGATCTCATTGTGTTTTGTATGGTTTTAGTACGAGTCTCATTGTTAAATTTAAACAAATACCGTATATGTATATATGTATATATATATATATATATATATATATATATATCTTCTTTTGTAATATAGTATGAAAAATCCCAGCAGAGTGCTCGATTAATTGAGAATTAAAACAAAAATTAAGAGCGTATGTTGTATGAATTTTTCTGTACCAATATATATATATATATATATATATATATATATATATATATATATATATATATATATATATATATATCCTAAATGTTTATTTATACAAACATTATTAGTTACATATGTGCATACATGTTTCGGTTGTACTCTTTAGAGTGAGTCAACCTCTTCAGACCAAAGAAGACAAGGAAGAAGTTTCAACGGATTTACATCTACAGAAACTATTACAATACGTGTACTATATATATATATATATATATATATATATATATATATATATATATATATATATATATATATATATATACAGGGTGGGCAAAAATAAGAGTCCTATTTTTAAAAATTCATAACTTTTTTATTTATTGATTTTTTTTTTTTTTTAGAATAAGTAAAGGACCCCTTCCGAAGCAAGCATGAGCCGTATTAGCCCTAAGGAACGTACCCTCATTTAGAAAACATTATTTTTGCTTAAAAAACTCAAAACAGTGTAAAAAACAATACTTTAGTTTTTGTAAGTTTTAAGAAGTGTTTTTCGGCTAAAATTTGTTTTGTTTATTTCAAAAAATCTCGGAAGGGTCAGTCTACACACACATAAAGTTTGGTGAGTTTAACTTTTATTTTGTGGAAGTTATTCAAATTTAAAGATAGGACCCTTATTTTGGCCCACCCTGTATATATATATATATATATTATGTAACTGTTTTTATTGGTGATTGCAGCGTTCGTTGTTTGTTTTTTGCTTACTACTACTTCGATTGTTTCACTTCTTAAGTGATTAAGAAACTTGCATTATTATAGAACGTATTCTTCGTTAATATATATTTTTTATTATTTATTTTAACGTACATAAAAGTAATCCATGGGCGCGTGTTTCTGTCTCACAACCGTCATCAGTATGGCTAACTTAATATATATATATATATATATATATATATATATATATATATAGAGAGAGAGAGAGAGAGAGAGAGAGAGAGAGAGAGAGATAGATAGATAGATAGATAGAGATAGATAGATAGATAGATAGATAGATAGATAGATAGATGAGTAGGTAAGTATGTGTAGATGTTTATATATTTGATGTACAGGATTCACTCGTAAACAAATTAATCGATCATTATAAATTTTGGAACACAGCTTCTATGCGTAAGGGGTCGTAATGTGAGCTATATTCATTTTAATTTAGTTTTATGCATAGGAGAGAAAAAGGGAATGCCCCCGCAAGGTAAATACCCAACCAACCAGCAAAATCCCAACACTTCGATGTAAAGGTCTCCAGCTTCTTTTCTCGAACCACTTGCTTTTGGATTTCCCTTCCTGCTCCTTTTTCCCCCGACTGTACCAACATGTTGAAATTTAAATGTAATGTAAACAAGCATCTTGCCGCACAACTCCCTACTAAGGATGTCCCCTGGCTCGTTAGATCTCAGTGTCTTGTTTAAGGTGAAGTAACGTAAAAGGGAGTATTTATGTACTCCTCTCCAGGTCGGGTTGGGAAAGTGGAGTTTGAAAAGCCAGCGCCCGAGAGGTGAGCACTCTGGCCATTAAAAATTGCCTGTGCAGCCCCGTCGGCATTCCCCGGTAGGGGCGCCTCAGGCAGTAAGCAATAAACGTACTCCTCCTCAAAGAGGCGAGGCGAAGCCTGGGAGGGTGGACCTCCTAGAACTGCACAGGACAGACCCATAGACCGGCGTAAATCAAGCCCCGAAGGCCAAGACAATACCTGTCTATAGGGTGCAATATCCATCGGAACAGATACTACACTTTGATCTTAGCCAAAAGACCAAGGCCTTTCTT
>OY744516.1:232245583-232248083 GCA_963556195.1 Sepiola atlantica | reverse complement strand
CCGACCGACTTCTTCCTCCTCCGCCTCTGGATCGTCGGGGTTCGAAATGGTTACCTTAATCTCCCCCCGCTCCACAAAATACATGCCATGCGCGGCGTCACCCTGTTTGATTATTTGGGTATTGTCGGCGTGATTCTGCGACACAAGGGCATCAGCCAGACTCATGCGTTCATACTGATCCAACGACTTCAAAATCGGCACGTTCTCTAAAAAGTCCTCGTACATCTTCCGCTTCTTAAAGGCACTTTTTAATACAATTCGCCTAAACGAGTTACGGTCCATTGCCCATAGAGTTCCCCCTTCCGAAACGGCCGTCACAGTAGCCGAACGGGGCATGTTATAGAGCAAGGCCAGCTCGCCGAAGCTTCCCGTGTTGACAAACTGGTGGACCTTTCTACTCTGACCGTTTGTTGAGACTGTCACATCATAGATGCCGCTGTCGATCACGTAGAAATTGTCACCATCGTCACCCTGGGTAATCACTTCTTCACCGGGGCTTACTTTTTTCTCGAACATGGCGTCAAGTACCTCTTGCATTTGGTCCGAATCCAGGCACCGGAATATAAGAATGCCACAGACGGCCTCCGTTAGCCTGCGACGTTGCTCGTCCGTCTTTGGGTGTACCACTTTTTCGTCATCGTCGTCAGCCTCGGGATCATACCTTTCAGCCGACACGGAATGCCGCCGGGCCGCCCTGTTCGCGAAATTCGTTTTCGGCTTCAAGGTGGACGGCTCCGGTTCTCCGGCTTCTCCTTCGTCAACCATGATGTACATAGGTACCGTCTTTGGTTTGCGGTTCTCGCGGACTCGCGTGAAATAATCTATGGCGTAGTCGTAGATATCAGCCGGGCGTTCGCGCAAAACGGCTACTGTGAAGTCCCTGAGCATATCACCGAGACCTTCAGGAATTTCGAAGCTCATGTCTTCGATTTTTTTTTATAATTAGAGTTCGATTTTGTTTGGATTTTTAAAAGAGATGATTCGTTCTAAAATTGCGTTTTTTTTTTTGTTGTTGTTATTCTCTTCTTTTTCTTTTCAAGTCTACGTGTGTGTGTATATCTTCATGCAAATCTGTCCGTAACTAAGTGTGTGCGTATGTTTGTATGCGTGTGTGTGTGTGTGTCTTTATCTCTGTACGTGTACGGAGTTTCGACTTTCTCATTAAAGACAATAGGTGCGTTTAATTTCGACGAACAAATGATTCGCTATTTCTCCGCCTGCCACTTTAATTGCGGAAATTTATGTTCATTGTTATTTTTATTTATTTTTTTTTTTTTTTAATTTAACACTTTTTCTCCAAGAATTTTATTTTTTTATGTCCAGTTTTCCACATGAAATACCTTTTGGTAAATGTTATCCGTACCGTTTTATTTATTTTTTTTTTCAGTGCTTTTGTTTTAAAAAGGTAAAAGTGTCACGTGATGATGCGCTTCCATGAATGAAAGAAAGAATGCGTTCCTATATTTGTTGTTGTTTTTGTTGTTGTTTTTGCTGTTTTCGTTTTTCAGTGTATTTTTCAAACGTTTTTTTTTTTTTTTTAAATATTTCAGATTATTTTATATTTTCATACAAAACTGATGTCGTATACTCTCCTTTTGAATTATCGTTCGTAGTTCCTTCTTTTGAAGTAAAGTAAAAGAAATATCCGTATAAACTCCAAATGGTAATTTCGTCTCTCTTTTCAATGCTGGGTTCTCCTTTTTGTTTGTTGTTTGTTTTTGTTGTTTTGTTTTTGCCTTTTGTTTATTTTTATTTCTATTTCTTTTATCTCTCTCTCTCTCTCTCTCTCTCTTTCTATCTCTTTTTCTCTTTCTTTCTTCCCTCTATTATTTCCTATTCATCTATCTATCACTTCGCATTCACTCATTTTGTCTAATTTTTTTTTTTTTTACAAAACGAAAAAAAAAACAACTCTTGCGTTTTTGTCCTCTTTTTTTCTCCCACTCTCATTCACTGCGTTTCACGGGTTCCGTTCGGAGTAACGTTGAATTCTGACAGAAATCAAAAGGTATCCATTCACAACGAAACGAGAAGCGTGAGGTTAACATATAACCATAACTCGTAAGAAAACAAACATAAAGAGAAAAGTAAACAATACTCCTCTGTCACTCTCTCTCCAAATCGGAACCACAATTAAACAGCAGTTGTTGGGAAACTACAGTTTTGTTTTTTTTGTTTTCTCGTGTGTGTAGCCCCGGCTGCAGTGGTTGGTAACTCTAGCTAAACACCACCAAAACGTTGCTATATACTGCAGAGACAAACTTAGCTCTCAGCAGGTGTGTATATACAAATACTTTGACACATGTATGTGTCTATCTAGAAAGGTAGGTGCATATCTATAGGCGTTTCTATGTATGTGCGTGCAAGTGTGTATATATGTGTGTATGTGTGTGTATGTGTGTGGGTGTGTGTGTGTATGTGTGTGGAGTGTTGTGAACAAGTGCGATTTCGTATGAGCGCTGGACCGTCGAGTTCCGCGTTGTTGTGGGGTCCCTTTGCA
>OY744516.1:232173083-232238083 GCA_963556195.1 Sepiola atlantica | reverse complement strand
CTGGTAGTAGTTTCCCCTCTCCTGCGACTCTCTATTACTGCTAGTCGTCGTCGTAGTAGCCCGCCTCCTGCAAATTGTACAATCACGATGTGTAATGAAGTGATTATTATTTCAAGTCAATAAAAAGCTGAATTTCTCGTACTAGATATTTTCGCAAGCCGTTCTACAGGTTTGAAGAGAGGAGGAAGTTGTCAACGATGTGGCTTGTACGTAGAATTTAGAAGGATTACCGCTGACAACACAACGGTGTATTCGACTCTCTACCTTTTCTTGGAGCATTTTGTTTGCCCGTATTATTTTGCTGTGTGGATTCTCCCTATTTACTTGCCTTCACCCACACAGGAGAGCAAAGTTAGACACAAGGTCGAGTTTTAATGTGGGCGGAGGGGTGGGAGGGGCGTACCCAGCTCACCCCGAGTAAGGGACACTTCGAATCAAGGCCGGATTAGCCTGACTTTGCAGAGGGAGGGGGGGGGGCTTACTTGGCTGAATAAATATCTCAGATCCTTCGTGCTTAATAATCGTATTATCCTAACGCACGAGGAAATCATTTTTATACCCCGTTGCTATACTAGACACATGACATGATAAAATATATGTTTAATAAACTAATACTAATTAAGAACTCGGAAAGTTTTACGTAATGTTCAATTATTAAAAATAGGTCAGCTTAGAACAATTGCACAAATAATATTTGGTACTACTACTACTACTACTACTACTACTACTATTGTTTTATATCTTTTTTTACAATCGGGGCAATCAATTGCGACTTATAACGAACGCAGTCAACATAAGTCGCGACAACAGCATAAAATGACGAACTAAGAGAAACGTAATAATCAACAACTAACACTTAATTATATGCTTTCTGCCATCTGTGGCGGCGACGCCTGTTCTTCACGTGCACGTGGTTCAGACTAAAAAAAAAAACAATAATTGCCCGAGTCGAGAAGGGTCTCTCCTTTTTCACGACCGAGAACAGAACAGATTCTCGCTTTGATTCTAGTCGGAAGGCAGGAGCTAAGAATGTCATTTTGCGGGCTACCTACATCCCGAGTTTCGATTCTTTCCAACACAACTAGCAAGGGTAGTCGGCGTTGTCCGTACATTCTATCGCAATAATAAAACCATGGGTGAAACATTATCTAATAGTTATCATCACCAAGCTACAGAGGCGGCCCTTATAAAATGCAGATTTTTTAAGATTTAAAAACAATAATTTAGATTAGCGAACATTAAGCAGAAAACTATAAGATTATTATTTTAAAAAAACACACATTGCCTTACTTACGAGTCGAGTTCTGATTGACTATCAAAACAAATTTAAAAGAAATGAATTCCGATGAATCTCCTCGCATTAAAAGTTTGAAATACTTTTTTTTAATGGATGGCGAATTTTTATTTTTCGGAATGTCGGAACGAAATCATAATTTTTAATATCATAATTTTTATATCTTTTCTAAGAAAAGAATTATTAAATTACTTAAAATATTAAAAAAAAAAACATTTTGTTTCTGAGACATTTCAATAAAATAATAATGTCTTTTCGTTGAAGCATTGCAATTCTTTAAGTTCTATTTACTTATACGTTGAAGCATTGCAATTCTTTGATTTCTATTTACTTATCTCCCCACGAGGGAAAAGTTAGACACAAGGTCGTTTTTTAATGTGGAAAAAAATACAGCTCCCCAAAAAGTAACATTCTCTATTGGAACAAAAATTAAAATTGTTTCTGTCTAGAAACAATTTTAATTCACTGACTGAGGACAGAATAGACTAAGTGTATCATCAAAACAGATACTACACGTTTCGCCTGACAGTTTTCATATGAGGAAATTACTTCAAATTTATTCCGATAGTCAGGGTCCATTTAACAAGAAACAAAACCTTCGTTGTCAGTAAGAAAATAATATTTTACAATCTCTTTAATCTCATGGTAACTACTTACTCTTCAGTAATATTTTTTTAATCTAAAATCTAGATTTTTATGGAGAATCTGACGAAAGAAGTTTAAATAGTTGTCAATTGTTATACAGGGTGGGCCAAAATAAGGGTCCTATCTTTAAATTTGAATAACTTGAATTTGAATAACTTCCACAAAATAAAAGTTAAACTCACCAAACTTTATGTGTGTGTAGACTGACCCTTCCGAGATTTTTTGAAATAAACAAAACAAATTTTAGCCGAAAAACACTTCTTAAAACTTACAAAAACTAAAGTATTGTTTTTTACACTGTTTTGAGTTTTTTAAGCAAAAATAATGTTTTCTAAATGAGGGTACGTTCCTTAGGGCTAATACGGCTCATGCTTGCTTCGGAAGGGGTCCTTTACTTATTCTAAAAAAAAAAAATTTTTAAATCAATAAATAAAAAAGTTATGAATTTTTAAAAATAGGACCCTTATTTTTGCCCACCCTGTATATATATATATATATAGTAAGCAATGAAAATATATATACCAATCAATCTAATTTAAAGTAAATTAATATATATATATATATATATATACACGTAAAAGGATTATTTAGGAATCAAACAATCACAACGCTTTATGGTATTCGGCACAAATAAAAATTTAAAAGATTTATTGAAATAGTTTTTTCCTTTCATTTACGTGTTTTTCTATATATTTTTTTACTTCCTGTGATGTTTAATTTATTTGAATAAATCATTTTAATTTTTTTGGTGCCGAATACCATAAAGCCTTGTAATTGTTTGATTCCTAAATCATTTTTTTGCTTGACTTTAAGTTAATTAAAATGCATAACTGTAAAATCCCTTTGAAAGATAAATCCTGGGGTAAAGGAATATTTTGAATTATCTTCCCCTGTCAGTTGACTCTTAACAATTAAAGATATCAGGAAGGTCGTTGATGAAAATCAGGAATACTAAAAGTCCAAAGATCGACCCTTGGAGCACACTCGCATTAATTTCATGTTGTTTAGATGTCTGACCATCAAGGACGACCTGATTATTCATTTATTTTATTAGCTAAAAAGAATCTGATTATAATAAATATTTGTCCAGTAATACCGTACGAATCAATTCTCTTGAGAAGACCTTTCTGTCAAGCTTTGCAGCTTCATCTGCCTTAACCAGTGTATAATAGATGCGTTCAGAGATGACCGTTGGGTTTTCCTTATTGGAACGGGGTTATCTAAATACATACTGTTGCTAAGAAAGGAGTTGAGCATTTTCAATGTAGAGGATTATCGCTACATTGATTAATAATTCAAGGATTTTAGCGAGAAGCAGGAGGGCGATAATTTTGTTCTTTCATAAGAGTTCTTGAAAACTGGTACCGCAGAGGCGATGTTCCCGCTATCAGAAAAGCAAGATTCGACAAGGCAATTTTTATAGTGTTTGAGGAGGACTAGAGTCATCTTAGCAAGGAATTGTTATTACAATAGCAGTGATGAGATGAGATTTACATGATTTGGAAGTGCCAATTTTTTTTATGATATCTAGTACATGAGAAGAAGTGATTATTATATCATAAAGTGTGGTTTCTGTCCGTAATTGGAAATTTAGGAGGGAATGATCTGTAGAGTTCAAGGTTGACTTTAAGGTAGACTGCTGCGAAATAAGTTCAGCTTTACCCGTATCGTGGTTTAATTGTAGATTGCCCAATGTTCACCACATTATTATAGATTTTACAAAAATTGCGAGTTCCTAATTTCTGCGACTCAATGCGTTTTCTGGCGATCAAAGTATACGAATTTTGATGCGATTATTACACTTTCACAATAGTTTCTTGAAGCTATAATTTGTAGCTGTCTAATAGCGGTTAAAATGGCAAAATGATTGCTGCTTATGTGCAATGGCAGCGGCAGAGATCGAAATGAACTATTTTTTAAGAGTGGGGCTTACTATAAAATTTCCGAATGGGGACAACCGCTTCTACGCCTGCCTTGACACATTCTGGTACTTTATTAACGCACTGTTCATCAGAGAGAACATGTTTTACTCCATGTGGCATCTCTGATGAGATCTCTGAGGGGTTCTAAATAAGACCGTTAGTAATACCTCGGCGTTTTAAATAACGAGGCTTCGGTTTCGGGTCGTAGATTTTAGGTGATATTAACCATTATCACAAGGTGATCAGCGTTCTCGAGTGGGATATGGGCATCCGTCATGCTAAAGCCTCAGACAGTGTTGACAATATAAGCAATAAATATAACATTAGTTTTAAATTTTAATGTTTCTTTTTTCTTTCAGATATATGGTACGATTACGCTGGCACTCCATTAAATTTTAAAGTTTACAAACAAATATAGTAATGTGCCCACGTTTATCACCCTGTTGCCTGGAATACATATTCCAAAATTCATAATGATGAGTTAAATAGTTATATAGAGATTTTACCTCGCACATTCGTACTATTGACGAATGTATTGGTTTTATTGATGTAGAGCATTTTTTCTCTATTATTTTTGTTTATGACTTATTTTTATAGTTTTATGGTGAAGAGTTCCAGTTTTGGTGGACGAACGCCTAAATGATAAAGTTTACAAAAAATAATGTGCACACGTTTCTCACCGTATTGCTGAGAATATATATTCAAATATTAATAATGATCGGTTAATTAGTTTAGGAGTTTATCCTGTACAACGAAATAATATATATATAAATATATATGTGTGTGTGCGTGTACACATACATAACTTTATATATATGCTCCCCCTTAATGTTAAAATTAAGAGAAAATAATACGCCATGTCACTGAATGTTTTGCCTAAAATATATATCCAAAGAATCATAATTATCAGTTCATTAGTTTCGGAGTTGATCATGTACAACGAAATAATATCTCTCTCTCTTTCTCTCTATCTCTCTCTATTTCTCTATATCTCTCTCCTTCTCTCTCTCTCTATATATATATATATATAAACATTTAAAGAAAATAAACTAAACACACATTAGGGATGTCCGCATTACAAATTATTTCGACCTGATGTGTGTTTAGTTTATTCCATTAAATTCATTCCTACTCTGTCAATAAGTACATTGAGCTCTCTTACTCGGATTTCCATCGAAACCATTCAACTCTGCACACAGTATATATATATATATATATATATATATATATATATATATATATATATATATATATATATACATACCTAACTTTCTATATATGCACACTCTTAATGTTCAAATTTACAAAGTAAATAATATGCCTATTTTACGCACCGTGTTGCCTGGAATATATATTCAAGAAATCATTATGGTGTGTGCATTAGATTAGGAGATTATCCTATACATATAATATACATATATCTATATCTATATCTATATATATATATCTATATATATATATATATATATATATATATATATATAGAGAGAGAGAGAGAGAGAAAGAGAGAGAGAGAGAGAGAGAGGGATAATTAAAAGATATATCCGACACAATGTTTATATCAGACTGTTGGAAATTTGAAAGTGATAAATTGTTTGATAGAATGTAATTTCTGGCAAGAATGACGGTTTATAGGCCAAAGTCGGGTGTTGTGGCTCATTGTTTGCGCTTGTAAATATCAAAAACAAAAGCGGAACGTAATTTCTTGAACAATTTCAGAAACAGAGTTGTTTGTTTGTTTGTTTGTTTGTTTTACGACAGATCAACAGAACACAATAGCCATTGTTGATTGGTTGCTAATTAGGTTTTACGTTATGCCAGCCCTTGTTCAGTTATTCTATGTCGGAACCAAAGATACGTTTTCTCTACTACGAATTGTGTGTGGCTTAGTTTGCTTTGTCAGCGTGTGTACTTTAAAATAGTGTATAAACGATCTAGTTTCACAGACGTGCCGTTTTTAATTTGAATTTTACGTTTTTCTTTTGAAATATAATAGTGGTTTTTGTTTTTAGGGAAGTCGCTTAAGACTAAGCATAAAGCCACTTGATGTAAGGAGTAGAAAAAAGAACGAAACATCACTGCCAAAAAGACAGGACATTCCTATTGACCTTAGTCTTTAAACTTTAAATAAATAGGAGGGAAACAATTAGCAGGAAGAGAGTTCATAAAGCCACCAGTTCTTAGAAAAAAACTACTGGAATGGGAAGATGTCTCACAATGAGACACGTGAACAGCGAATTGATGAAGATCACTAGACCAACAAGTCGAACGAGCTGGAACAAAAGAAGCAGGGAATAAATCAGAATTCTGAAGGACACATTCCATAATAGTACATATAGACTGGTAACATTCGGTCTCTGAGAAGAGGGTGCGGAAAAGAGAAAGGATTGGGACAATCAGATTACAGATACGCCTTCTTAACCTCATCAACAACTTTCAAATGAGACAGATATTCACCAGCCCAAATATGACAACAGTACTTCATACAAGGTTTGATAGTAGATTGCTCATGATTGAGAATCGTGTCAGATGTGAGGTGTTTTGAGCGATAGAGAGAACCAACTTTACGATAAGTAAAAAAGCAATGGATCTAATGTATGAACTCCAAGAAAGATTGGATGAGAAAAAAAGACAGAGACGTTTCAAGATCGAGTTTGCTCTGCATCACCTCTCCTGCCGAATCAGTGCTGGTTGCCTGCCTCGTCACTTCACACCCGATTACGTAGTCAAATAGGGGTTTATTCTGCCGTGTTTGCATCAATTTAGAGCAATTGGGACTTGGCAGAGGTAATGGTCGCCGACATAACATCTTTTGTTTTTCGAGCCGGAAAGTCACTGTCTCATATAGACAGCATCCAGATATACTTTCTCCACATCTGACTTCTCATCCATCTCCATTGTCTTATACTTCTTACACACAAATGTATCATCCTCTCTCAATCTACCAGTAATTCCACTGCACTTCTTGCGTATCCAATACTTACAGCGTAGCGGACAAATTTTTAAATACATTTCTTTTCTAATTTGTCATTTTTTTTACTAATGAGTCAACACTTATGAAGGCCAAAAACCACTCGAGGATAAAAGTTAATGAGATGGATGATTAAGAATATTTTGAAAGGATTGGAAATGTTGAATGGACGGTTAATGACAAGTATTTGGTGACATTGAATTTGAAGATGACCATGTAGTTTGCAGGGAAGCAGCCCTGTGGTAATGTGTTCCACAGATGGAAAGTTTATTGGAAGTCTGCCTGATGGTAGGTGCATAGAGGAAAAAAAGAAAACGTGACGAACCGATGTGTATGCTATCTCAATCAAAAGTGTGACGGACAAACTGTAGAAATGCTTTAATGCATCTAAAATAAGATGAGTCCATTAAGCCTGTGTTTTTAGCAATGAAAATGCTGCTTCAAATTTAAGCGTGACAGACCAACAACGGACTTGTGAACCAAACAACCGACAGACGGACGGACATAGTTTCTGATAGAAATGTTCGGATGTAGGTAATTTCTGGCATTACGAACCAGCAGAGCGTTAGCAATGTCGACGAACGGAAGAGTCTATCAGGCATGTGTACGCAGTGTGATGATGTATGGTAGTGAAACTTGGCCAGGAATGGTTGAGGACATACGTTGCATGGCAATAAATTATATGAGAATGATACAGCACCGCAAGCGACCGTTTCATTTTTCAGCCTATCTCTGTCGAAACGTGAGATATGATCAGCTCAAATACTTCACGATTCATACGAACCATTTACCAGATGATAGACACTTGTAGGAACGAGCCCCAAGAGATTGATTGGATGTTAGCTATCATACAAGGCAACGCCATGTCTATTATCACGTCATTCCGAAACGTCATGATGAAAAAACTGCCCTCGTGAGGTTGCAACGGGATAGAGAATTATTGAAATAAACATTTATTACTAAAATTCGACTATATTCAGAGATTTAGACATTTTAAATAAAAATAAAATAATATAGTTTTCTTATTACAAACAATTTATTCATGAGTTCATAAAATTTCCAGTTCAATTAGTGCGTACATCAGTCGGCTAAGATTTCAATTTGGTAAATCAGATTCCATAATCTAAGACGATATTCATGAAGCCGATCAAGAATCCCCCAGAAACGCCGTCAAGGAATAGGGGCCGAAACTGCGAAGTGGTTCCTCCTGAATCCGGTAGCGAAGCTGTACGCATAAAAAGATCTAGTGTTAATAGAATCCTTGACGAGTACGTAAGTCTGCTCGGATTTAGATTTTGTAAATCTGACTTCATAGTCTAAGATGGTATTCATTAAGCCAATCAAGAATCCTCCGGAAAGAGAGAGGGTACGAAATCTTAAGGACGCAGGTTTAAACGTTTTATTATTTTGTTTACAACGATACATGCGAATTAAATAACCAGGCTTCACAGAAATTAGAGCTGAGAGAGAACCCCCCCTGTCTAAAGAAACAATGGATAACCCATGAAAAGAATGCCTTCGTGATGAGGAGATTATAGTGAACGTTTTTGAAATTATCACCGTACTTTCCGGTATTGTCTTAAGTCCAGAAAACAGGGAGAACTCAAACTGATGTATCAAGCAGAGAGAGACTGGTATTAATTCGCTGTTTTCCTTCTCCTATACAAGTGCTTTTACAGATGTACCCCTGGGGTATAGTTTAACTTAAAATTCACCCTTATATTTAAGTTTGAGGCATCATCGTGAATCAATTCGGTTTGGACGATATTATAGGACCACAAATGTAACATACGGTAGCAGTAGTTCCTTGGCCATAGTCCTGGCCCAACCTTGTGAATCAGATTGTAAAGTATTTCTTATTTTGAAATCAGTTCGTCCGAACAAAGCGGGGGGAGGGGGCGATCACCTGCTAACATTAATCCTTAATGCTCTGCAGGGCTGAAGAATTCGTTGTATTCCTGCCTGAAAAAAAAAAACAAGTTTTATATTTATAAATATAATTTATTTCTTGATATTCCATTATTTATATCGCCAAGTTTGAAGAACACGCCGTATTGAAGGCACCAGCAGTCGGATGCGTTTGTTCCCCGAAGCGGCAACTGTTGTATATATATATATATATATATATATATATATATATATATATATATATATATATATATATGAAGATTTCGCATGCAAAACGCGATAAACGCCATTTTCAAAATCACGAATCTGCCCCTACAAAACTGTGTTGCATAATATTATACCAAAATAATTTCATTTTGATTTCAATTAAAATCAGCTTTCATTTGGAGTCTAGATTTAATGTATTCGTGTTTTTATTGTTTAAGTTCTCAATTTAAACGAATTGGATTTATCGCGTTTTGCGTTCGAACTCTTCATATATATATATATATATATATATATATATATATATATATATATATATATATATATATATATATATATATATATATATATTATATTGGATATTTGTGTACATTTGTAAAGCCCTAGAAAGTTTTTGAGAAATATTATCTTCAAAATTTAATATATTTTATCCTGTGTCTTCTTCACCCCAGTCTGACAATTACATATATGTATGTGAATTAATTAATTCCCCAATTTCCTTAAAGATTATAAAATGGGAAAGTTAACTGGATAGAGGGCATTATTGAGAAATGAATTGGAAGAGTAGCGTAGTTATAAGAGCCACTATAACCTACCTCAAAAAGGTATACATCTAAACCAAGCATCGCAGATAAGGGCCGATAAAAAGGTAATGAACGACTGTGTCGAATACCAAAACCATTTATAGCACCACAAGAGTAACGGTAGACATAAAAGACAACCCTCTTTAACTTTGGACATTGATTCAAAACAGAAAAGACACAACTGCCTGGGAATATGAAATTTTGAAAGATGTGGAGTGACAAATCCCGCAGTACTAGAAGTCCAGAAAAGATTAGGTAGTTTCACAGATTAGGACCAACGCTAACTCTGACACTAACCGTAACCGTAACCCTAAACTCTAACCCTAAACCCTAATATTAACCCTAATCCTAACCCTAACCCTAACCCTAACCCCTAATATTAACCCTAACCCTTACCCTAACTCCTCACTTTGACACTAACCCTAACCCCCACTTTGACTCTGACCCTTACCTTTACCCTAACCCTACCGACGGGGTCAAAGTTCGAATGAGTCCTAATTTGTGAAAGCACCAAAGATTATAGCGTGTATTTGTTATTTACGGAAATAAAGATATCGTTGCTTTTCAACCTTGTATTCGAATATATTTATTCCTTTTATAATGAAACCATATCTCCATGCTGCGTCAGACAAGGAAATAAGATGAACGAAATTGTTTTGTAATATAACCTGCGCAAACAATAGCATCTACAAAAAAAAACGTCGGAAATAAATTTTCAATATTAAAAACATAAAAAAACGTTAATTGTTATGATTGTCTGATGCAGCAAGAAGATAGGGTTGCATTGTTAGTAAAAACGTAAACATAGTTTTGGATAATGGGTTATTTGTACAATTTCCGCTTTCTCTTGGCATATGGCTCGTTGGTCAAGTGGTCCAAAACGACGTACATGTTCGACACTCTCCTCTCTTCTAAAGTGCAAGTTAGAATCATCTACTAATCCCATCTTCTATTTTGTGGTATTATTTGTTTATATTAAGCCTCGCTGACTCAATAATTGCTTGTTTAGAAATATTAACCCCGCAAACAATAGAATTTACAAGTATGGCAATTTAATACATAGCATGGCACGGTGGCTAAGTGGTTAACGACGCGAACTAAGAATCTGGGGGTGCCGGTTCGGATCCGGTTTGTTCCACAGAAAAACTTTCATTAAAACCCGCACCCGACGTTGTGTTTAACTCCCCAGGAGATGAGGTAAATAAAAGGCATGATATACTGTATTTTTAAAATAATAATCCAGGCAAGGTAAACATTCACAGGATAGGAATCCAAAGAATTTCCACCAGGCTTATAAAAAGTGCTCAATATCAAATAGAGCTTTTATATATTTAGTTATTTTTTATTTACACAGACATGTACAAAATCTGCAACACTGGCATGTCGATGTTATCGATCAAGATGTGTTTAAAACTGAGATATCATAAGGCAGCGTTAGAATCCGATTTTTACCTAATCATATTTAAGAAGAATAAAAAAAATGAAATATATATATACATATATATATATATATATATATACATATATATATATATATATATATATATATATATATATATATATATATATATATATATATATAGTGAATGCTTTTATTCAAACATGTACAAGGTCTGCTACACTGGCATGTCGATGTTATCGATCTACAGCTCTCAAGAGCTGAGGTCTCATCAGGCAGAAAATTGTTTTTTGATTCAACTGGTTGCTGAATTCCAGGGAGAATGAAGTCAAGCAAAAAAGAAGAGGAGAAAGAAATAAAAGTCATGTGACCGATTTTAAAATATGATTGCCGTTAGAAATTACTATTTTCATATTTTTATCTTTTATATATTTTATATATATATATCCAACGCTGAGCTGGGGTAGAAAGGGGGGGCGAGGAAAAGAAAAAGAAAAGAGAAGGGGAAAGAGATACAATTGCTGTCAGAAAAGTTTAATTTACAGCTATTTATATTTTTATTTTGTATTTTTACCCAACGCTTAGTTAGGGTGGGGGGGGTGGAAGAAAAAGAAAGAGCTCCCTGGAATTCAGCAACCAGTTGAATCAAAAAACAATTTTCTGCCTGATGAGACCTCAGCTCTTGAGAGCTGTAGATCGATAACATCGACATGCCAGTGTAGCAGACCTTGTACATGTTTGAATAAAAGCATTCACAATACAGCTCTATATTTTTATTGAGCACTCTTTTATAAACCCGGTTTGATTCCCTTTGGATTTCTACCCTGTGGATTTTACCCTACCTGGATTACTATATATATATATATATATATATATAGGGGGTAAATAAAATACATACATATATTATACAGTATGTATTTTATTTACCTCCTATATATATATATATATATATATATATATATATATATATATATATATATATAGGCGGCAGATCTGTACAATGGTGCAGATGCGCAGCAGGTCTAAAACTCTGCGTACGACATCACGGACGAGGCAGGGATAACGGTGAAGAAACGTGATGAGACTGTAATCATGTGTGAAATTGCAGAAAGCATACTATATTATATATAAAAATAACATATAAATATATATATATATATATATATATATTTATATAAATAAATTTTTCGTGGTACAAAATTTGATAACGGCGAGGAATACGGACGTTTGGGACATTTTTTGGAGGGTCGAATGAGATTAAACAAATATAAAAACGAGAGAAAACGATTAAAAAGAAATTAATTAATGTACTGAACCGGTTTTCGTCCACACTCATCAGAGTAAAACGTGGAAGTGATTGAATACGACTAAAGCCTAAAAAAAATTTGTAATGAAAACTAGTGACAAGTTTAGGAGGAAAAAAAAATATGGGGAGGAGAGTCATAAGTTGATCACATTAAGTCCTAAAAGCCATTCCTTTTGCTTACAAATATATATATATATATATATATATTCCCGAAACAGTGTTTCATGGTAAACAACTGATGATCCCTTAAAATAGTGTTAGAAACAAAATAATATAATAACTGTAAAAAATAAATTGACTTACATGAGTGATTTTCCACTGAAAGACTTGGGACTAAAAGTTGTATTTTTTTGGTTTTTTTTAATATAGTTTTAATGGTTGAGAAACTTCAGAGACTATATATATACGAGTGTATATATCTGAATGAATGTGTGTTTATGTATATATACATGTATCTGTATATGTGTACATGTATGTATAATATGTATCCATGTATTTTTTTGTATATATAATTGTGTGTTCGCGTGCGTTAGTTGCTCGTGTTGAAACGAAATCACATTTAAACATATTCTATTTCTGGCGTTAAACACTCCCCCTTCTACGCCCTCCCCCCCCCCCTCTCAACACATGCACGCGCAAAAAGGGCAACCGAGTGGAATTTTCATTCTTAAATTCGCGGATCTGCGCGTATCGTTAGCAAAAGATTTAGAGTCAGTGGCAACTCGTGACTTTACGTTTTTTTAGAGACGGGTTGTTTCAGAGAATTTAGAGAATTTTAAACGTTTTTCTTAACCAATCTGTTCAAATCTTCAAGAATAACAAAAAAATGTTTTTTTTCGGAAGATTCTGCTTTTATATCTGAACTTTTTTCAAATCCAAACAAAGGATTTTAGATGTGTTGAATATCAAAACATAAAAACATTCATTACTTAAAAAATGTAAAGTTAAAAACAAAAAATAACATAAAATAATTATATTCTATTTCACCTTGAATAAATATCAGCCACTGGTTAGAATATATTATTACACTTTTATTGTTCAAAAATCGGTTTATAACCTTGTTTGCTGGTCAATCTATATACAATTAAAACTCTGAGGATGTTATCTTTCTTGCTTGCTTGTCACCGTGCACACTTCACCGATACAGGAATGTTTTAGACGGTGGGGGAACGGGTTAAATAAAAGCCGAATAAGAGAGGTGGTGAGAGGAATGGGATGATGTAAATAATTAAAAGAGAGATAGTAGAGAAAGGGAAGAGGGAGGGGGAATGAGGAATAGAGAGAGATGAAGAAGAGAGAGGGATGAAAAAGACGGAGGGATCAAGAAGATAAAGATAAGGAAGAGGGAGAGAGGAATGAAAAAGAGAGAGATAAAGAAGAGAGACAGAGGGAGAAAGACTCTTTATATTTTGGTTTTTAGTTTATGTAAAAATAATTCTTCAAAGTTAAATACTGCCGATAATATTTACGTTTTTTCTCTATCCTCTGACGAAAAGAGTTTATCTTTGAAAATCCATGGGTTAAGGATATGAAGTTCCTTGCTTTTAACTTTTGATGTTATAAATATATATATATATATATATATATATATATATATATACTGACTGAAAGGATAACGGTTGGTCTAATTATTAAATGTATATATTAATACGCTAGAGTCTACGTACTTACCTACCTGTGTCATGCTTTGACACTCCTTTTTAAGACGATGGGATCGCCCGATCACCGAAGATTTATTTATTTAAAGGATATTAAGATATAGGAGAGGCGATGAAAGGGGAAGGGGGTGCAAGGAACAGGGGGCGACTGAGGAAGAGGCAGCTTTTGCCTCGGGCAACGAGGAGAGCAGGGACGGTGAGAAGGAGCGACTGAGGAAGACAGAGTTAGTACTTTTAATAAAAAATATGTTACACTTATGAGAGGGTGGGGTGGACAGATGCGGTTTAGGCGGTGAAGGGGGCGAGGGGGGACAGAGGCGCGAGAAAAATGGGGCGACCGATGAAGAGACAGCTTTTGCCCCGGACAACATTTTTTCCTACTGGGGGATCGTCGTCCTGAAATCAAAGATGTTCATTCGAACCCCCAAAATAATGTTTTAAAAAACTGTTGGAAGACAGGGGGTTTATTGGATTTGATCTTCGTTCCAAATCACTGACTAGTGGGGTTGGGAACAGAGAAATATCAATCATCACTGTTTAATCGTGCCTTGTCAGCGAATTTCAATTTTAAATGTTCACCCATGGTGTGCTTCTAAGGAACTGTGTTATTCTCTCACCCACTCTCTCTATATATTTTTCTCTGTCTCTATTTTTACAGATGATATTATTTCTTGGCTCTCAGACTAGGATTAAAGTATTTTTTTTATAATGGAAATCACTACAGACAAGACATGAAGGCACTTCATCTAAGGAGCGTACAAGAACAAAATATGATCATCGCAAAGAAGGGAGATGCCTATTGGCCTTAGTCTTGAACAGACCACGGCTATAGGTAGGAGGAAAACAGTCAGCAGGAAGAGCGTTCCACAAGCCTGCAGTTCTTAATAGGAAGCTGTGTTAGAATGAGGTATCAAAACAGCAAATTGTATATGTTCTGTCGTCAGTCAGAAGAGGATAAATCCTCGTATCTTGAGCCATCTTGTATTTGTTGCTCCAATCCAGAATGCCCCTTTTAGGGGAGCTTGATATTCCTGACATTCAAACATTTGTTCTCGTGGGGATGCACATCAATAGGAACTTCGCTCGTCGGTCTATCACCCTTCAGTATTTACCCCTCGCTAAACGCGCAGATTGAATGGACGTATCTGGACACCGGCTCTTTTTTTGTTTCTATATAGGTTGAAGTTAATAAAAGTACCGTGACCTGTTGAGAGCAGTAAACTAATGAACAATGGCTGAACGAAAAAAGTCTTACCGCTTTTGTTTTTGTGACACGTTTTTTTTTCTCTTCTTTCCTTTCGCTAATACGTATCTAAGTAAGACACATTTACACAAACGGGCGAGAGGGGGGGAGGGTCTGCTCAGAACTTCACACCCACGTCCAATTCTCAAAGACCGTTAATCTCACTATTAATGCAGTCGAGAGAAAAGAAAGGAAAGAAAATGGTTTCCTTCCTACAGAATACGCAGAGCTAAACTAACGAGTTCTAATAGCATTTGTTGTTAAAGAAGATAAAAGAAAGGCAGATCTGTCTGCGTGCTTTTCTTTCTTATATACATATATACATACGCACATATCCTCTCTCTCTCTCTCTCTCTCTCTCTCTCTCTCTCTCTCTCTCTCTCTCGTATACATATTTAACTTTCTCTGTCTTTTTATATATATATATATATAATATTTGTTACTGTTTATTATCTATGTACGTATACGTTTCGTCCCTTTTCAATCGAGACCTATCAGCATAGAGTATATATATATATATATATATATATATATATATATATATATATATATAAATTTATCAAGTTTAAATATGCTAATAAAATGAACACAAAACCACTGTTTCAAGAGTGCTCAATACAAGTAGAGCATTTATAAAATTAGATCAACAATATTGTAGCGTTAGATCAATCAATCAACGTTTCGATACGTGCTATCGCATCTTTTCAAAGGCAGAACGAAAACAAACATAATATAATTTTTCGTTGATAAAATGTGGTAGTACGCATTGACACGCTGTTTTATTGAGGTGAGGCTATAATATTGTTTATGTAATTATATATATATATATATATATATATATATATATATATATATATATATTGATTAAGTCCAAATATGTTAATAAAGTAAACATAAACCCATTTTTAAATAGTACTTAATATCAAGTAAAGTATATATATATATATATATATATATATATATATATATATATATATATATATATATATATATATATATATATATATATATATATTGTGTTTGGCACAAGACAAATGAAACGGACTGTAAAAAATATATCTCACAGAAATATTATGTTTTTTGGAAATGTGAAAAAATAAAAATAATAAAATAAAACCATGGTTATCGGAATATAACATGAACTGACTTATATATATATATATATATATATATATATATATATATATATATATATATATATATATATATATATATATATATATATTGATCTTGTCAGATTTTCAAAGTGAGAACCAAATAGCAATCTGTCTGACATATAGATATTTGATTCGGACTGACCTATTTCTCGCTTTTTTTTCTCAATGTTATTCGCACGATTATTATTTATTTAGCTTCGGATGTTTCTTTCTCAAATACTTATTCTTGTTAAGAATACTGTTAGAGTCGAGGCATTTCGCTTTACTCACCTAAACCAAAGCGTCATTAAGTCCTTAATGAAAAATAAAGGGTCGCCATTGAAATCATAAATGTAAAATAAGTTAGAAATTAAATTTAGTAGAATGCATTTCAGTTCATTCGTAAACCTGTCGATTGTTTGTTCATTATTTAAAAGAAATTATTACTTCGTGCCTCTTAAAATTTAAAGTAAGGTTGAAGCATTTAAACTGCCGAATAGAAAGTTATTTCTGGCTTTAAACTTAATTTAATTTTTTAAAGCTTTTTATATCCAATAATTTTATAAATAGGGATTAAAAGAACATTACCTATAAAATTATTTATAGTTTTATAACAATTTGGTCCAATCAATATATTAATGACCAAAGATACCGTAATAATTATATTATATTAAATTTAATTGTCAAAATGTCATTTTAATTTTTTTATATACGGCGTAAAAGAGCGATACAAAAATAAAAGTAAAAATTATCCCGAAAAACGGCGGGCAAGTAAATTTTGTATATAGAAGAATATATATATATATATATATATATATATATGTTATATTCCGATAACCATGGTTTTATTTTATTATTTTTATTTTTTCACATTTCCAAAAAACATAATATTTCTGTGAGATATATTTTTTACAGTCCGTTTCATTTGTCTTGTGCCAAACACAATATATATATATATATATATATATATATATATATATATATATATATATACTTTACTTGATATATAATATATATATATATATTGTGTGTGTATGTAGTATTTTCTCATTTATGCAAACATTGTTAAAAATAACAGAATCCATCTGTTTAATTATATCTTTTTTTATTTTTCACATTTTTCTGGTGATCTTTTTTGTATTACAATAAAAAAAATTAATAAATGTTCCATAGGTTTCACAGGTTTCACGAACGTTTTCGATTAAAATTCATTTGCTTTTGACACCTGAGGATGATTTGACGAAGAATCGAATACGTTTGTTAAACCTGTGAAACCATATAGAACATTTAGTTTTAGTTTTTTTAATAAAAAAACATCAGAAAAATAAAAATAAATAAAAAGGTATAATTAAACAGACTAATTCTGTTATTTTTAACAATGTTTGCATATATATATATATATATATATATATATATATACGTATTAGAAATAATATTACTATTAGCACAGAAATTATTACAGACAATTGCAGCAACTATCATTGTTGCTCTGTCGAGTTACAATCGACTCATACTTCCTTAATATAAGCAACTCTTACTTTTCCTCTAATGGTTAAGTCTGCTATCTTCTGCGACTGCCGCTGCTGATTTTTCCCAGGTGTATTGTATCCTAGCGCATTTAGTAAAGACGATTGTTCATATTTACTTTGAGTATTCTAGTAGGAAAGCTGTTCTCAGAGCCGACGTGATAGGTTGATTACCACAATCTATCATACAAGGATACTACGATTTGTAAACAATCCCATCTATTAGAAGTTTTTTTTCTCCAGAGATTCATCAAAGTTTAATGAAATTTCCAGTATTCAATAAATTATATATATATATATATATATATATATATATATATATATATATATATATATATATATATATATATGGAAGTCGCTCCAGACAAGGCACGAAGCCACTTGACGTGAGGAGCAAAAAAAATACTAGTTCAAAGGTCAAGTGTTAGATTGATAAATTCTGACCCAGAAAACAGCAATTATTCCCTCTTTGTCAGAAACACCCCTCATGAAATGTGAGGACTAAAGGACAAAATAAGGGAAGCGAAAGTAAACCCAAGGAACTAAAACTATATATGTTCCAGCACGGGTAAAATGAATTATCCGAACAGAACAATTTCCATTATCTGTTTATCCCATTACGAATATTAACATCAAGATAAAATGATGCTAAACCTTACATCTAGAATCCTTCTTCAAATTTATTTATCAAAATCCGTTACTTCATTTTAATTCTAGAAAGTGTCTAAAATTTAAGGTTTTAGCTTTAGGGGTCTTCAAAGAAATTGGATTTCAAGGAATCTTGCTTAATGTGTGTCGAATGACGATGGATCAAATTCCATGCAAATCTGAAATATTTGAATTTCCACATAGGAGGTTGTGCCCATATTATGCGCTACCCCCACCTAAATGCCCTTGTAAATAACCCCAATAAACTAAATTTTGAGGAATCAAAAATTAGAGGTATTTGAATTTTAATGAGGGGCTTTTACCCGTTTTGCATAAAATTAAATTTAAGTAAATACAGTCCACAATTCGAACCCTTTACGCCTAGCAGCTGTGTTCAAAAATTCTTAATAATCGGTTATTTAGTTTAGGAGTGAATCTTTTATATACAAATATACAAACAAACAAACACATATACCTAACTTTATATAAATAAGTATAAAGTTTACAGATGTAACATCATAACGTTTTTAAAAAAGTGGAAGTTTGGCGGAAATTAAGTTCCGGTCAGATTCACGAACATGCGCAGTAACTTTGTAAGAATAGAGGATTTGTTATCCCCCATTCTTAATTTAACGATACGAAATTTAATTATAGAAACAAACGAACCTTTTGTACAACAAACGAAAGGGGTTTGTATATTTCAGGTTAACTATACCGTTTGGTATAGATAGAAAGAAACTTAGGATA
This sequence comes from Sepiola atlantica, assembly GCA_963556195.1. Taxonomy (NCBI): domain Eukaryota; kingdom Metazoa; phylum Mollusca; class Cephalopoda; order Sepiida; family Sepiolidae; genus Sepiola; species Sepiola atlantica. Next base: position 232,218,892 of record OY744516.1, on the reverse strand, counting down.
GTGTCCGAAAGAGGAAGAAGAAGAAGTTAAAATATCTTCAGGCGAATATAGCAGCCGCCATAAGCGTCCAGTGGACAAGGAGGCAGGAGAGAGGCTGAGGTGATCCTTCCTGGCTGGTGCCAGGGTACTGTCTGCTCTTCGTCTGCAATATCCCAAGGGAGCTGAAGTAGTCCCTTAGGGAATTAATGATATCAATGTGCCCTGCGGGCTGATTGGCCAAACCAGCTCACAGAGACACTGATACGCATTACAAAGTAAATCTATGCTTCAAGTTTGGAAAACGTTACCGTTAAAAGCATATCCGTTTAACAGCAACCCTTTGAATAACAAGTAAAACATTACACGAATTAAACGAATTAAAGCGTTGCTGAAACCACCGATATAACCGGCCCTGGAATTCCTTGGTAAATTATTTTATATTTTATCTATCACAATTCTTCATTCATTTTACTTTCATAGACAGTTCTCGACTCAGCTCCAATCTATGGTTCCTTCTTGTACAACATTCACAGCAAGAATTCATTTGTTACCATAACTGCATAGAACGTTCCTATATTTCTCCGTGTGCCAAACAGCAAACAGCAAACAGCAAACATAATTTCCATGAACAGAGTTTCTTTCCCAAAACTCCCCATCTGTTGAACACGTTGCTACATAATTACTTCCCTGATGGCTACAACATAGTCATCTTAAATCAAAAGTCAATAAATACTTGACATAAATCGCCTTTGTAAGTCATCAGATTCCATTAATTATTTTCATCAAACAACTAATTTATCCATTTTTTAACCTCGAATAGCATTAGCCTTGATAATTAGTGGCATTTTATATACATAGGGATTATTTTCCGTCCGTCCGTCCGTCATAATTCTTTAAAACCTAATAAATACATCACGGAATTTGTCTAATTTTGAAACATCAGCGATCTCAACTACTTTTAGAAATGGAAAATATTGCATCAATAGCAAATAATAAATAATAAATCCCTTACAAACTAAGCGGATGTCATGGGTGGAGATCGAAACCGAAACCTGATCTTAAAACATTATGTTCACAAAATAATTATAGCTTTGACGTGACGTCATCGATTTATGATTTACGTCACGTTTCAAAACGTGAGTTCCAACGTAAGAGATTATAAAAAAATAAAATAAATGGGTAAACTAAAATTATTTTAATAGTCTAAAACAATTTATTTCGCTTTAAATATGTATAGTATGTAGTTTTTTCACAATTATATAATTCTAGACACGTAAATAAGAACAGCCTCTCACAAAAAAAACAAAAGAGAAAGGGGGTGATGTGGTAGCCTGGCACAAGCATGCGATCGAGGGAACATATATTTGCAAGTAAGTCAAAAAAAAGAAGAAAATGGAATTTGGTCTAAAACAGCAACTGTTTCTTTCATGTTTCCTTCTAGAAACATTGATACTATTGTGAAAGATATCCACCAAGCTACAGTTTAAAAAGCGTTGAATATTTTTTGTTACCGTAGAACATGGTTTCGGCATTAAATAATCGAGAACTGATTGGTATGACGTCAAAATATCAAATTCAACAAAATCGCTTTTAATATGCAATCACTTATTTTGATACTCGCATTAATAGCTTTAAATGAACTATGTTTCTCATTCTCTTCTGATCACCAGCCCAGTCTAATTCAAACAGCAGTGACAATGGTGTATAGGCGTGGAATATAAAATATGCATTTAAATAAGACATGTATCGGTGAATTGGTGAAATTTAAATTTAAGAAACAGGGTGAATTCAAGTGAAAGAATCCAGTTTCCACCCATCCTCAAATAAGAACGAATAAAAAAGACAGTATTTTTTTACATTGGAACCCGCGCTACCTTTGACCCTAACCCAAACCTGAACGCTTAACCCTAACCCTAACTTTACTGCTAACCCTAACTTTAACTCCTACTTTAACACTAACCCTAACCCTAACCCTAACTCTTACTTTGACCCTGCCCCTAACCTTAACGGCGTGGTCAAAGTTAGCGTGTGTCCCAATGGAAAAAAGCACCAGAAAAACGTATAAAGATAAAAAGAAATATCAAACGAAAAATGACAAAGTCAATATAGAGTGACTCAAGAGTATATGCGTGAACGTGTGTGTACGTGAGTTCGGTCTATATTCTGAGACTGCCATTATGTTCCCGGCTTAGGGCCGACGTTATTTTTGAAGTCTGTTCTCACGTTTGTCGACTTCGAAAAAATATAAGAAAGATCTGTTTTTGTTTCGATAGTACGCGCGAATATTCGGCAGTTTGTCCAATCTCGAGTCTATACATAAAAACATTTCGATAGCCGCTGTTTCCTATGGACTAGTATAAGATTGTTAGAATAACAAGTATACTATTATCATGTCTGGTTTAGTATCCTTAAATTCGACTTGTGTTCATTGAAAATCATATGTAATTATGACCATCCGTTACTAAAGTGTGTGATTATCTTGAATAGATTATTGTAGGGTGTAATTCGGTGTGCTGAAATATTTGGCCTGTTAATAATTATTATAACGGGAATAAATAGCCGCCTTAACGAACATACTTTGTACTTATCATAAAATAATATAATTATTTGTCGCCGCCTAATGAGAAAGAAGGTCCGATATTATCCTACTAGTTGCAACCAGAGATGCAGAGTCACAAAGTATAAAAGGCTAACTTCCAGAATTCCAAACATTTCGACTCCAACTTCTTATTTTAAAGTCTTTTAATATTCAGACTGTTTGTTGAGTCTTTGGGGATTAAAAAAGAATATGACTCTTACTCCCGCCGACTTCAATAAAAATTGCAAAGAGAAAGTAGAGCAAAAAAGTAAAAATAAGAAAAATGTTTGCAAACTACAAAAAAAAACAATAAAAACAGGATTACAAAAATAATGAAAGATTGAAAACTAAAAAAAAAATAATAAAAAAGGATTGAACAAAAAAAAACAATGAAAGATTGCAAATTACAAAAAAAATAATCGAAAAATGGATTTTAAAAATATAACAAAGATTAAAATAAGGAAAAAGAAAGAATTAAAAAGATTGTTGCTTCTGAGTTTGTGGAATAAGCGTAACTTTAAGCCATTATCTTGTAGTTGAGATTTTTATCTCTTTAGGGAACCATTTATAAGAATGTACGTATCTTTTATCAGAAGGTGTATCGTTAAGAATATCTAAAAACCTTAGGAGGAAATCTTAAGACATTTATTTCAATGACGCATTCTACTGAGAATGAAAGAATATGTTGACTGCTACACAAAAGCAAGCGTGTTTCGATGATGAATTTGCTCATGCCATCAAATTCTATAAAGTAAAGAAAACTATTTGGCACTGAATAGAACATTAGATCAGGATGACATGTTAATATAAGTCGTATACAATAATACTTTACTATTATATCTTCTCTACTAATAGTCATTTTGGATAAGGTATATACAACTCATCAGCTTTACTAAAAAGTGACAGATCTGGTAGTATATATATATATATATATATATATATATATATATATATATATATATATTAGTTAAAAAGTAATAACTAAGACCAACATTCTAGCTGTTTAACGTTATAATTTTATTTCATCTCGTCAGGATGAGAATAATCAGACGTGGTACGATAGCTGGTAGTTCCTACAGATATGTGTTAATCATTCTCGGATCCAACACACACTATATATATATATATATATATATATGCAGCAAGTCGTTATTTGTTTCGAATCTCGCGTTTTCTAAATATGGCTAATTTTGGCTGATCCCCCCCTCTAAGGACTAAGGACTTGGGTGAAATCTTCGCCGTTGGATTTTCTTGCAGATTCTTCTGGATTTACCAATTACATTTGGACCCTATACAACTTGGATCTCCGTGCTTGGTGACTTTCATTTACACACCCGTTTGAACATTTAAAAACTTTTTAAAAAGAACTTTTTTTAAAAAACTTTTTCCAAATTTTGACTGTTCTTATCTGTTAACTTATCAATCACTATTTCCTCTGATGATAAGATTTTGATCTTTGAAAAGCCGTGCTTAAGGAATGCAATTGAAAGAGAAGAAGAAGAAATATTTTTATTTACTAAATGCTCCTTGTTCTGAACAACTGAAGATATTGATCTGTTTCCATTTACAGGTCTAACTATTTTTCATTGACTCACCTTATATATATATACGATCCCCTATTGATGGAAACTTTGTTGAAGGAAATAATAAGTTCCAATTAGTAATAAAGCTATACTCTTTTGTAAAACTAACAGCATATTTTCAGTTATCGTATATAAAAATATAAAAGATGAATAGCATTATTTATCATGTATCCTACTACTACTAGCAGGTTCGTAGCGCAGTTGGTAGAGCGCCGGAACACTCTACTGGGGTCCCGTTTCGTATACTGCTAGGCCTAGCAACACTGATCTTAGTAGACGACAAAACGCATATCTATGGATATATATATATATATATATTAATTGAATGGCATAATAAAATGAAAATTAATCAGATGTTATTAAAGTTCCAAAAAAATTTTATATATTATTTATAAATGTTTATATACTTTCAAAGCTTAATGTTTATTACATGCAGTAATGTCGTTGAGGTAATGGTCCTCTGAGGAGAACAGTTTAATTGAAAACTCATGAGTTAAAGACGCAGTATCACTTTTTGTTTTTGAACTTTAATAAAACCTGAGGGATTTCTCATTTTATTATGTCATTTAATTAATATTATTGTATAACACATTATATTGAGCTTTATTTTTATTCTGGTTAAAGATATTATTTATATCTTTAAAATATTTTCTTACTCTCTCTCTCTCTCTCTCTCTCTCTATATATATATATATATATATATATATATATATATATATATATATATATATATATATATATATATATATATATATATGCACGATACAAACGCCGTTCGTAAGATTACTCTTTACTGCTTGGTATCTAGCCGCCGTTCGCTATTTACATTTAAAATTCCTCTATATTTACTAACTAATTGGCTATGGCCGATGGATAAGATCCTCGACTACGAATCAGTGCCGATTTGTGATCGGAGTTCGCGCCTACCGACCGTTGAGAATTTGTTCCTACACTGAAGATTGCGTTAGCATGAAACATCGATGTCTGTAGGTAATTAAAATAATTAATAAATATTTATTTATAAATATTATTGTATATATATATATATATATATATATATATATATATATATATATATATATATATATATATATATGTGTGTGTGTGTGTGTGTGTGTGTGTTACGATAGAAACACGCGTCCATGGATTAATGTTATATACGTATAAAATTTATATATATATATATATATATATATATAAACGAAAAGTACGTCCTATTAAGTTAAGACCGACTAATAATGCAATCGTCTACATTAATCCGTATCACTTAGGAAGTGAACAATCGAAATAGTGGAAAGCAAAGTAACAAACGCTACCATCACAAATATATACAATTACCTAAAATACAATATATATATATATATATATATATATATATATATATATTGGTTATACTCGTGACACCCATTTATCTTTGCATATGTAGGAAAGCCTCCCTTTAGACAATAATCTTTATGCATGCAATAGCAGAAACATTGTTAGCTGACACGAAAGACACGTTTCTTATGCATATAATTGTATTTCAAGTAAAACTCATCAAAGATTGCGATAGTTCTATCAATCGGACGACAATCGGTTGACGTCTTTCACACCACCTGACGGATCGCTCTGAGAATATTTCGTTGCGTGAGACGTGTTCTTAATTCGTTTTTCCCACACTTTCAAGACAGAGTTCTCATTTCATTGAGAGAAATGTTGTCTTTCTTTTTTCATATAATCTGAATGCCATTTCATGGTATGTCTATAACTCAATAAACGACTGTTGAAAGTTGATTATATGGCAATTTACACCAGGTGTTCTTTTGCGTCACGTAGACAGACTCCATTATGCTAGAACACATTGTGTTTGAAAATTCGTAACACTCAAATGCAGGAGGAACGTTTTAAAGTTACCAAAAACGTAGATTCAGAGGGAGGTATATACATTTATCAATTTGCAAATTTACAAGTGTCCAACTTTAAGGAATTAAGTTTATACAGTTACTAAACAAAATTGGAATGAAGTATTGTTGTCATATTTGGGCTGGTGAATCTCTGTCCCATTTTAAGGTTTATGATAAGGTGCAGAAACGTGTTTGTAATTTCTTTAGCTCTACCCTTTCTTTTTCCTTGCACCCCTCTTTCACATACGTCTTTTCTATAAATATTATGATAACATGTGTTCTTCAAAATTATATTATTTATTCCCGCTTCTTTTGTTCCAGCTCGTTTGACTCGTTGGTCTAGTGGTCTTCATCAATTCGCTGTTTTGATACCTCGTTATAATACAGCTTCCTTTCAAAGAACCGCAGGCTTCTGGAACTCTCTTCTACCTATAACATTTTATTTTAAACTAAGGCCAATAGGCATCTCCTGTCTTTGCGATAATCATATTTGTTCTTGTTAGCTTCTTACATCAAGTGGCTTCATGCCTTGTCTGGAGTTATGTCCATTAAGAAATGAAAGCCAAAAAGTCGAAATATGAACAAGTTTAACATAGTTTTGATAATTTCCGCTGAGCAAAAATGGTTAGGGTTAGGGTTAGGATTAGGGTTAGGGTTAGGGTTAGGGAAATCTGGTATTATTTTGATTATTCGGACTACTGTTCTCATTTTGAATGTTATTCTCACAACTCTTCGGCCAATGTCAACTCCGACCTTCTCTAGGTGCGTCTTGTCGAACTCGAGCATCTGTCGAACGTAATTTATTTAATCCACATGGTTAATTTGCTTTCGTTAAGTGAGTGTTTTTTGAGTATCGACCCTAGTGAGGACGGAAACTTTTAATCTCTTGAAGACTGTCACTTAAAACTGATTTACTTAGCAGTTCTATTAGTTATGTCACGGGTCTTTGCTAATGTATAAACAAAAATTGCGATAAATATACCGCCAAAAGTGCACTTAAACTGTAAAACATTATTACATTGTTGATTTTTTAGTACGAACACATTTGGAAAGTGAGTTAAAAGAATGTAAAATAGCATGTCCGAATGAGTTGAAATATGCAGCGCTATTCATAATTGTAAATGGAATCTGCCCTGCACCATTTTTATGTGTTTGAGAGAAATTAATTAGGGATTATCAGGGAGGATTCAAATGCTCGTCAAGAAAAAACTGTTTTAATTAGAAATACAGGAGCTATTTTAAAGCGCAAATATGTATTTTGAAATGATTTAGGTCGACCACCTGGCACAGTCGATTCAGTAAGAGATCCTAATATAAGGCTGCGTATAGCTGCAGGTATAATTGTGGGAGTATTTAAAAGTGGAACGAGTGAAATTTGAACAATAGTGTGATTGAATCAGTCAACGAACCGACTAATTGAGTTAGCTTATTTATACGTGTAGTAAATAAAGAACGGTTAGATTGTTTTTTTTTTAATATTTCCCAGACTCCCGAACAAAGATCTGAAAAAATAATATTTTGACTTTCTATTGATGTTAAAGACTTTCGCGCGTGATAGATTTTGGGATTTTACACTTGACAAGGAAAGTAGTTGTGCAACAATGTTTACTACACTTTTTCTGAAATTACGATTGAAATATTAACCTCATGATATTGCATCGATATTGGCGATCTTTTAGAAAACCGTATGTAACAATCTTGTTGACCTCACTAGAGTACAAAATGAAGCTGGTTATCTTTTTAATAGAAAGGGCACGGACGATGGAGCGAATCAGTTACCGACCATGATAATAGTTTTACCTCATACAAGGAACATTGCGATAAAGACGTAAAAGAGTAGTGAATTAAGGGTTAGATTGATCAAAATATCTTGAGTGGGAAGTTTGCAAGCGAAATGTTTGTTAACATTGCATATACATTTCTGCATGTTGGTACAGTCGGGGAAGCAGGGAAACGGGATGGAATTCCAAATTAAGGCCTTGAGGGAGTGACTAAGATGTGGAAACATACTCTATGCAAGGGCGAATGGTGGATTTGAAAAATATATAGACTACTGACAAGTGTGCGATGTTTTCTAGACCGGTAGAAGGAGGATGCCTTCTTTGAAGCAGACTTGGGAGTATATTCTATGTATTTGTTCCAATTCATGTTAACTTTGAATTTTAAGTCGATAAGTTTGAGTATTGGATTTCTTAATAGCTTTACGCGACGAGATTCTGAAACTGTATAAGCACTCTTGAAATGACATGCCCAACTGACGTGAGGTTTTGATATTTGGTAAACTTTTAACCAATAACTTCAGATTTAATTGAAGTAATTTTCTCTCTTCTGCTCGATGAAATTCCCTGGAGTTGGGAAAACACTCATAAGGAATCTTAACAGATTAGGAAAATCGTGCGCCAGGCAAATATACTACGGTATTTCGCGTATCAAAAACTCGGCTTGGATAGTGTGATGTAAGTAAAGTAGTTTAGTAGAGTAAAAAGTGGATCTTAGGTTGGATAGTGTGATGTAAGTAAAGTAGTTAGGTAGAGTAAAAAGTGGATCTTAGGTTGGATAGTGTGATGTAAGTAAAGTAGTTTGGTAGAGTAAAAAGTGGTTCTTCGGTTGGATAGTGTGATGTAAGTAAAGTAGTTTAGTAGAGTAAAAAGTGGATCTTAGGTTTACTTTCGGCGACATCGTATATCTCGCTTCGCTTATTTTAGTCTTCACATTCCATGAGCGATGTTTCTGACAAAAGGGGAAGAATTGCTGTTTTCTAGGACGGAATCTATCCATCTAACACTTATCGTTGGCTAGTTTTAAACCTTGAAGTAGTATTTATAGCCCCTTGCATGAAGTGGCTTCATGACTTGTCATGAGCGACTTCCATAAAAAAGACTTAGAAACACTCTTGCTTCAAGACGGTCAGCTGTTTGTTTACATTAACTCGGTGTTAATAATATCGATGTGGATATGAGATGTTGTTTATACTTACAAGTTAGTACTTATAAAGCCCTCAAAAGCAACTTGAGCATTAAGGTTTGATTAAATTGACAAATAGATTTAGAACAATACTACGAGAGGATTGAAACAATCTGTGAAAATAATGGTTATCTATGTTTTCGAAGGTGTTCATCAGTATATATTTGGGTCAGCAATAACGGTACTAAGTTAGCATAGCTTACTGAAATCAATAAGGATGTACAATCTTCTTAATTGCTCCAAGGGTTGAACGGATACGTATACAGAAATAGGATATGTCTTTCATTTGTCATCTTGATAAAAAATACTGGTCGGAAAATAGACTTGGCAAATATTCAAGAGAATAGGCAAATAGTTGATGATTATGTTTGCGATATGGATTATATTTCCATTAAGAAAATATTATGTGAATTACGAAGCGCCACAAAAGATAGACTAATGCATCAAGTAATACTAAAAGGTTGGCCCGATGACAAGCGTAAGCTCGCCACGGATTGAATAAATGTACATGATGGCCTTATATTTAAAGGGAATCGTAATGTTTTAAACAATGGATTCACTGAAGTGTAGAGAGTATATATGTTTGAAATGGTTTAATTCACTCAGGGGTAGAGAGTATATATTTAAAATGGTTTAAACAATGAATTTACTTAGGGGTAGAGAGTATATATTTAAAATTGTTTAAATAATGAATTCACTTAGGGGTAGAGAGTATATATTTAAAATGGTTTAAATAATGAATTCACTTAGGGGTAGAGAGTATATATTTAAAATTGTTTAAATAATGAATTCACTTAGGGGTAGAGAGTATATATTTAAAATGGTTTAAACAATGAATTCACTTAGGGGTAGAGAGTATATATTTAAAATGGTTTAAACAATGAATTCACTTAGGGGTAGATAGTATATATTTAAAATGGTTTAAACAATGAATTCACTTAGGGGTAGAGAGTATATATTTAAAATGGTTTAACCAATGAATTCACTTAGGGGTACAGAGTATATAAATATATATTTTACCTTTCTAGTATAATTATACTATTCAACTATAATTTCTAACATTACGGAAGAATTGCGCTAAATACGACGAAAGGAATCCTTGCAACGCTGTTTCATAAAATATTTCTTATACATTTGGTAATGATATAATAAAAAAGCAGTTTCTATATTTAGTGCTTTTTATTTGTATATCTTTTTTTGATAATTGATGTTGGTAATGTAGTATTTACTATAGTCGCCTGAGGTTTGATTCGTTCTCTCTAATTATTCTTTGTGTATTTGCATATTCAATTCAGCGTATATCTACCTAGGTCTAGGGCCGACAAATTCGCGCAGTATGACTTACCGACCACACTCAACAGCGAAACGTACGATAGTTAATGCGAGAATGGTTCAGTAGATTACAATATTTCAAAAAGAAAAGAAAAATAAATTCCCCAACATAATCTGATTTTCTATTTCAATAACCTTTCACCTTTAAAAAATAGGGATGTCATATAAGTATTTCTGTCTTTATGTTTTGTCTATAGCGTCCTTGCCCGACAAGGATATTGTGATGGCTGGGTTCTTAGTTCGATTTCTACGCTAGGTGTGTATATTTTTTTTAATTGTTTCTGTAAATTAAATTAATCTTGTACATAATTTAAATTATTAATTTGTGTAAAATTTGAACATCTGTTCTAATTTTGGATGTTATTCAAACAATTTTTCAGCTGATGCAACCTTCGACCATATTTAAATGCGTCCTGTCGAAATCGAAAACCTTTACGTCGAACTCCGAATATGTCAAAAAGTAGTCCAAATAATAAAAATAATATATCAATCCTCATCAAAAAAGTTTCGAGACATTAATTCCTTTTAGTTCTAGTTTGTCCTTCATGCCACGGTGTCATGAAATGCCCTCAATGACACGGTGTAATAAGATGCCTTTAATGGCACAATGTCATAAGAAGCCCTTCATGGCACAGTGTCATAAACGGACATTCATGACACGGTGTCATCAGATACCCTCAATAGCACGGTGTCATAAGACCTTAAAATGGAAGTTAAAGCAGAGCATCTGATGCTTTTTTACTACAAAAAAAGTGAAGAAGATAGAAACCTGCAAAACATATTCCACGTGTGTAAGGAGAATGCTATTACCGAACGCGTGTGCCAAAAATGGTTTGCTCGACTTCGAAAAGGAAACATTTCATGTGAGGGATTTTCCTCACTCTGGCCTGCTATAAATGATCGATAGTGATTAAGTGAAATCCATAATTGAACGAGATTGCCGTTTTACAACCAGACAAATTTGCAGGCATTCACTAAATTTATAAATCGAGCGTGGAAAATAGATTGCAAAAACTCGATTATGTTTATAAACTTAACGTTTGTGTTTCCCGCATTCCTAAAGAAACAAACGAACTTTTTCGCCAATCCAATATTTTAGTTTTAAAATATATTTTATCGTTCCTTTTTGGTTGAATAACTCCTTGTATGTTGTGACTTAAATAAATGCCGCGTAAACTTGTGTAGATTTAGGGTTTATGCACTTTTGTACCTCTAACCCTAACCCTAAACCCTAACCCTAAACCCTAACCATAAACCCTGACCCTAACCCGGTACCCAAACCCTAACCCCAACCCGAAATCCTAACCCTAACCCTAACCCTAACCCGAAATCCTAACCCTAACCATAACCCTAACCCTTATCCGTTGTAGAGGTGGTGCATGAGCCTCGGCTTACTGATTTTCTACTGTAGATGATTTAGAACGCAAATCGTTCGTGGTGAATGGAGTTTCGATAGCGCAATAAAAGATTGTCCCAATTATGTTTTGTATCGTTTAAAGAGTGTGTATATTGGTCTCCTCGCCAGTATCTGTGGACTGTAATACTGGAGAGTAGAATTACTTTAATAATCTTTTATATATCGTATATAGAAGATTTCGGTTACTTTATAGTCAAAGATAATTCCAAGGAATCCATATTGGTAAGTGACCGGTATTCCTTATATTTCTAGTTTAAGTGTTGAATTATTTTGCTTTGTTTAATTATACGTACCGTAATTATTTGTACAATAAAGGTCACCGCTTACCAAGGCCCAAAAGCAACTCGAGGATAAAGGTTAAAGAGTTTGACTGGTAGACGGTGGGACAACATCGCAATCACCGGCACGATGGTTGTAGCAGAGTAGAAATTGATTATTTATGGGTACGGTTCGACAAGAACTTGTTTACAGTGAACTTGAAGATGACCATGTTGTAGTCAGTTGGGAAATCAGGCTCGCTGCACAGTGTTTCACAGACGGATAGTTATAGGAAAGAAGCTCTCGTTATGGAATTTTCGTTTCGTTATGGCCACGCAGAGATAGAAATGAAAATCCTTGATAGTGGGAGTAGCTAGGCGGGTTCTAGTTGTGAATGTTTTACAAAGGAGATCATAGACTTAAGCTTATTATAGAAAATGTATTTGTTAATGTTATTTCTGCATTGATGTATTTATATATTTTGACCTGGTAATAGAGAAGTGATGAACATCAGTTCCATTGTTCAGAAATTTCATGATGTTGATTCTTAAGTAGAAAAGTGTCATTGATTGTAGACTTCCTTGTCGGATTCACTTTTCTTTATTTGAAGAGTCTGAAAGAAACCAAATTTTTCTTTCCTGTTTGAGAAAAGGAATGTGCATGTATTTCATTATATCAAGTTTCAAATACATCTTTTCAAGCTGAACGAATATTGCGATTTTGTCGATGTCTGCTTCTATTATCGAAGTTTCTCGTCAGACTACATGAACAACTATTGATATTTGGTTTCTGAAGCCGCACTGAGTATTTGTCACAAGTTTGTTGGATTCTATAAACCATAGTTATCGCTAGATGATCATGCGTTTCATAGTATAAGCCAATTGTTTCTCCCATTGGAGCGTAGTCCTCTTGATTAGTGTTATATTCCACATTAAATTATTGTAGACTGTTGCCATAATTCGAAGAAATTTACCATTATTCCTGATGTCGTTGACAGGTCCTCACCGTTAGAAAATTATTCGGCATTTTCTTTTGAGCTGCTTCATTAAAGTCGTAACGTTTATCGTTTATCCTTCGCAGATAAATTTGTAGAACAGTTTTAGTTAAATTTCTTATATCCTACTTAACGGTGGATTCCCTATTGTTTAGGCGATGCGTTTTGAAGGGTTGGCTGAGTTTTCTTAAATATCCTTCATGATAATCGCCCAGTATGTGTTTGTTCTCGTAGAGAAGTAAACATGTTCACATTGTTTTGCCAAATTTTCTTTTCTTCTATAATGGTTTTTATACTTAAACATCGAGTAAATGTCCAGTCCTAATGTCACAGTTATCTCAAGCTGTTCATATTGGTAATTGTAAGTTTGTTTTACATTGATTGGTAATTGTAAGTTTGTTTTACATTGATTGGTAATTGTAAGTTTGTTTTACATTGATTGGTAATTGTAAGTTTGTTTTACATTGATTGGTAATTGTAAGTTGGTTTTACATTGATTGGTAATTGTAAGTTGGTTTTACATTGATTGGTAATTGTAAGTTTGTTTTACATTGATTGGTAATTGTAAGTTTGTTTTACATTGATTGGTAATTGTAAGTTTGTTTTACATTGATTGATAATTGTAAGTTTGTTTTACATTGATTGGTAATTGTAAGTTTGTTTTACATTGATTGGTAATTGTAAGTTTGTTTTACATTGATTAGTAATTGTAAGTTTGTTTTAAATTGATTGGTAATTGTAAGTTTGTTTTACATTGATTGGTAATTGTAAGTTTGTTTTAAATTGATTGGTAATTGTAAGTTTGTTTTACATTGATTGGTAATTGTAAGTTTGTTTTACATTGATTGGTAATTGTAAGTTTGTTTTACATTGATTGGTAATTGTCAGTTTGTTTTACATTGATTGGTAATTGTAATTTTGTTTTACATTGATTGGTAATTGTAAGTTTGTTTTACATTGATTGGTAATTGTAAGTTTGTTTTACATTGATTGGTAATTGTAAGTTTGTTTTACATTGATTGGTAATTGTAAGTTTGTTTTACATTGATTGGTAATTGTAAGTTTGTTTTACATTGATTGGTAATTGTAAGTTTGTTTTACATTGATTGGTAATTGTAAGTTTGTTTTACATTGATTGGTAATTGTCAGTTTGTGTTACATTGATTGGTAATTGTAAGTTTGTTTTACATTGATTGGTAATTGTAAGTGTGTTTTACATTGATTGGTAATTGTAAGTTTGTTTTACATTGATTGGTAATTGTAAGTTTGTTTTACATTGATTGGTAATTGTAAGTTTATTTTACATTGATTGGTAATTGTAAGTTTGTTTTACATTGATTGGTAATTGTAAGTTTGTTTTACATTGATTGGTAATCGTAAGTTTGTTTTACATTGATTGGTAATTGTAAGTTTGTTTTACATTGATTGGTAATTGTAAGTTTGTTTTACATTGATTGGTAATTGTAAGTTTGTTGTACATTGATTGGTAATTGTAAGTTTGTTGTACATTGATTGGTAATTGTAAGTTTGTTGTACATTGATTGCTAATTATAAGTTTGTTTTACATTGATTGGTAATTGTAAGTTTGTTTTACATTGATTGGTAATTGTAAGTTTGTTTTACATTGATTGGTAATTGTAAGTTTGTTTTACATTGATTGGTAATTGTAAGTTTGTTTTACATTGATTGGTAATCGTAAGTTTGGTTTACATTGATTGGTAATTGTAAGTTTGTTTTACATTGATTGGTAATTGTAAGTTTGTTTTACATTGATTGGTAATTGTAAGTTTGTTTTACATTGATTGGTAATTGTAAGTTTGTTGTACATTGATTGGTAATTGTAAGTTTGTTCTACATTGATTGGTAATTGTAAGTTTGTTTTACATTGATTGGTAATTGTAAGTTTGTTTTACATTGATTGGTAATTGTAAGTTTGTTTTACATTGATTGGTAATTGTAAGTTTGTTGTACATTGATTGGTAATTGTAAGTTTGTTTTACATTGATTGGTAATTATAAGTTTGTTTTACATTCTTTTACGTGACGGCTCGCCTTAGAAGGATAACTGTTTAGAAATCGTCATCCAAACAGAGAACGTTAAAATCGGTTGCAGGATGAAGTACTCGGTATAGATTGTTTTTCTTTGTGCAAAATTACTCAGTGCTTCTTTAGATAATATATATATATATATATATATATATATATATATATATATATATATATATATATATATATATATATATATATATATATTAAAAATAACCGACAATTTTTGTCTGGTTACTTTAGTATTGATCCCTTAAATTTTCCGGATTAAAATCTTAATCTCGGAAGAAAATTGGCTGATGAAACTGACGTAATGTACATGTTGGTCCAGAGTACTTTCTGACCCGTCTGGGACCATCGTCAGTGGAATAATAACAAACAGGTAAAAGACCTGAAGTGAGATTTATAATTAATTATGGCGGGAAAATTTAAATATGAAACTATATTTTCTTCCGAGATTAAGATTTTAATCCGGAAAATTGAAGGGATAAATACTAAAATAACCAGACAAAAATTGTCGGTTATTTTTATAATACGTGTCTTAAGGAAAAAATGCTGCCTCGATATATATATATATATATATATATATATATATATATATATATATATATATATATATATATATATATATATATATATATATATATATAGGTAGAAAGATGAAAAGGAATTAGAAAAGCATCAGGCGGATCTTTTTTACAATTCAGTTGCTCAATGCTGGTAAATTCCGCAAAAAGGCAAATTCATTCAATTATTTATTAAATTAATTTATTACTTATCATCAGAGGAGATTGCTGGGATAGATAAGTTGGCACAGGCAAAGATTTAAAATTTGAAAAAGTAAAATAAAGATTGTGGGGAGAAAAACACAAGGCAACACGCAGCCCGAATGTAAGCAGATGTCCGATTGCAAGGAAATTCGGTGTCAAAAAGTCCAGCGGAGAAAACGATTTGTAGGTAGGTAGGTCGTTAGAAGGCACGAGAAATAAGTTGAGAGGTTTCAAAGTTAAACCCCAGAAATCACATTTTCAGGTGCGGCAAAAATAGATAGAATCCAGAGGGTAAAAAGTCCAATAGTTGGTTCGTTCGTGGATGCAACAAGGCTCAGTGAGGTGGGAAATATTAGCCATATTAGAAAGTCTTCCTGGGCTGAAAATCATAAAATAACTCTAAATTGACGAAGAGATGTTAAAATAAAAACTATATATTTTCTTGACTAAGCTGGGAAACGCGCACAAGATATGGAAAAATAAAAATTGGAAGAAATAAATATAAAGTCTGTTTGTAAGACTAAGGAAAAGATACAGGTATTTGTCGAAGTCAGAAAAACGAGAAAATTGAGAAAAATAAATAAATAAAAATGAAAGTAATGGATCGATTGAGAATAGAGTTTAAGTGAAGTGATTCATAAAGTCGGTTTTTAACTCTTCTATCAGTTGTTGATATTATCAGATTTTAATGCTTCCAAGTTTCGTTTATTAATTAATCATTTAATTCATTGACGTCGAGTGGGGCATAATAAATAAGTAGTCTGTATCGTAAGGACCATTATTTGAATTCCGGGCAACTAAATGGATCATATAGGGTCGTCTTTTAGCAAATAATGAGATAGTAAATGTGATGATTAGAGATTTGTTCTTTTCGTCTGTTTTGTTCAGTAGGATAATGTAGTAATATTTAAATGGAACATATGTTTCTCAGTTCGCGTATGATTGCTGTGACTTCGATTATTTAGAATTCAGTTTCAAATTTAATTTAGTGGGGGGTTTATTATTTTTTAATTAGGGGTAAGACACCTTCAGAAGATATGTGGTCATATTTGTATAGGTGATTGTATTTTCGATTTCGAGTTTAGTGTTATCTTTGAGAATTCTTTCTAGAAGGCAAACTAATTTGGGTTATAGCTGATCAATAATTGGTAAAGTTCTTCGTAATTGTTCTTCTGCAGTTCGATTGAATGAAAGATATAATAGCTGTATTGATTGTATCTTTCATTAAAGTCGCTGGTTATATTGGCTAATAGTTTATTTGTTTTCTGTTCAATATTTAGTATGAGGATAATCTTTCCTTTGCCTCTGTAACCAATATTTTTGCGATTTTGCGTTTTTCCTTTATTACATTTAATGTTTTATCTTACTCTGTAAACAATATCTTTTCAATTTTGCGTTTTTCCTTTATTATTTTTTTTTAACATAGTTAACCCCAAACAAGACAGGCCGCCGCTATGGACGTAAGGGGCTACTGAGAAAAAGGATGGAAGTTTGTGGGGTTCAACCTAAATTGGGAACTGCGCAGCAAAATGTCTGTTAACATTAGTTTAAAATTTCTGCATGTCGGTACAGTCGGGAAAACAGGGAGCAGGTAGGGAGTTCCAGAGTCCAGCAGCACAAAGAAAAGAAGCTTTTGAAGTAAAAAGCCCTTCGGCATCTGGGGACCTTCACAGTGAATGGATGGGATTTGGAAGATTGTCTGGTTGGTCCAGTGAATTTACGTCGTGGGGGTACCAGAGCAGCAAGCTCATCCAAGCACAATCCATTGAAGTACTTGAAAAACAGGCACAAGGAAGCAACATTGCGGCGATGGGACAAGGGCTGGAGCTTGGTTGATAGTGAGGGACCTATCAAGTTGGCGACTCTTTTTTAGACCTTGTCTAAGAGGGAGAGACTAGTAGATGATGTCCCAGCCCAGATGTGGCAACAATACTCCATGCATGGGCGGATGGTGGCTTTGTAGAAATATAGGATGATGTCAGGTGTGAGAAGTTTACTAGCACGGTAGACGAAGCCTACCTTTTTTGCAGCAGGCCCGGCAATGTCTTCAATGTATTTATTCCAATTCATGTTATCTGTGAAAGTTAGGCCGAGGAGTTTGAATGATGAACTCTCAGGTAGGGTGTTATTTGCCATGACAATCGGTGGTTGAAGGGGTTTCTCGTAGTTATTGAAGGAAAGTAGCTTTGTATTTAAAGTTACCATCCATTTTTGACGCCATTCCTCTACAGACTGGAGGTTATTTTCTAAGGATTCAGCCATTGCTTCAGATATGTGCGCGTCGGTTTTGCCCACATGACGAGAGTAGAGCGTGGTGTCGTCAGCAAATATTCTTATCTCAGTCTCAATGACATCAGGGAGGTACTTTATGAAATTCAGGAACAGTAGAGGTCTAAGGATAGATCCCTGGGGTACACCAGGATTTATGTCATGTAGATTAGATGAACGGCTATCGAGGAAAACCTGGATCTTTCTTTTTGTTAGGAAAGATTTAATTATATTAAATATTTGTCCAGTAATACCATATGAGTGCAGTTTTCATGCAAGACCTTGTCAAAGGCCTTGGCTATATCGAGCGCTACCGCTCCAGCTTCACCTGCCTTGCCCAGTGTATGATATATGCGTTCAGAGATTACCGTTAGGATGTCTGCAGTAGATCGTGCTTGTCTAAACTCGTATTGATGATCAGAAAAAAGTTTAGAATTATCAAGCTGCCGGACTATCGCTAGATTGTTTAATGATTCAAAGATTTTGGCAAAGATCGGGAGTAGACTGATTGGGCGATAGTTTAGAGGATCAGTTCTATTTCCAGAATCTTTGAAGTCTGGTACCATAGAGGCAATTTTCCAACTATCAGGGAAACATGATTCAGTAAGGCATTAGTTGTATAGTTTAGAGAGGACAGGGTATAGCTCAGCAAAGCATTTTAATTACTATTATTGGTATAAGATTAGGCTTCGGAGATGTCAAGGTTTTTTATGATGTCTCTTACTTGAGATGGGGTGATGACCAGATTCTCAAGTGTGACTTTAGTCCGCAATCTGAATTTAGGGTGGTTTTCTGAGTCCAAAGTGGAGTTTAAGGCGAAACGCTGGGCAAGTAGTTCAGTCTTATAAGTTGCCGTGCCAACAAAATCGTTGTGATTTTATAGCGGGGGAATTGTCGATTGTCTATTGATCATGACATTATTGCAGATTTTCCAAAAATCACGAGTACCTAGTTTCTGTGAGTGAATGCGTTTTTGGTTATCTATGTATACCTTCCCTTTGCTTCATCTATTACTACTTTGCAATCATGTCTAGCCTCTACAAATTTATGTCTATTAGTAGCTGACTTATTGCGGCCGAATTTACAGAATGGTTGCTGCCTCTCAGCAATGACAGCTGCACATTCCGAGGTGAACCATTGAGGAGAGTTGGGCTTGCTGAAAAATTTTCGCGTGGTGACATAAGCATCAATGCCTGCTTTGATCCATCCGGTTAGCTCATTTGCATACTGATCAGTAGGGAGTAGGAAAGGGTTCATCCCATAGGGCGTCGCTGATGTGATACCTGAGGGATTCAAAATCAGTCTGTTCATAGTTTCTCGTCGTTTTCAGCAACAGCTCTTCAGCTTTTGGAAAGGTTTTTAAGGTGATAAGTATCATTACCACTACGTGATCAGAGTTTCTGAGCGGGCTATGAGCATTCGCCACACAAGCCTCGGGTAGTGAGGTCAATAACAGGTCGAGAAGTGAGGCTTGCTGGTCCGCACGATAAGGAAGGCGGGTCGGAAAAGTGACAGTCTGTGAGAGGTTTTAGCTGAGAAGAAATTAAAAGTAGAGTTCCCAGCTGCATCAGTAACGCTGGGGAATCCCAGCCAGTCACGGTGGTGTGCATAAAAATCCCCAAATACATATATTTCGGCATTCGAGTCAATTAAGAGTGTTCTATCTAAGCTTTCAGAGTTAAGCAGGGTACAGTCCTGGGTCGAAGGGAACAGTATAAGAAATATAAGTAACTAACTCTGTGATGTAAGGTTAATCTAAAGCACATGTAGGTTTGGTCATCTGATTCAAACCTATGTTCTCTAGTAAAGGGAAGGGTGTTCTGAACGTAAACCCATGCATATTTTTGTCAGTGTTCTTACGGTGGCGTGGAAGGTAATCAGTCATGTGAAAGTGGTGAGAGGAGATTGAGTATTGAAGGTTCGTTTCACTTAGTGCAAGGATATCCGGGGAGTTTGTCAGGAAGAAAGTTTCTAAGTCGTTAATGTTGGTTCTAAGTCCCGCATATTTGTGAATGCGAGCCTCAGGGGCGGATGCGGAGATGTGTTTTGTTCGGTGTCTGTTATGGAGCAGTCGTTCCTAGCGCTACCTAAGAGTTAGGTCTCCTAACTACCAGTCGGAAACAGTAGCCAGACAAGCTGTCTAACCTGTCCTCTCAACTTGTCAGAAAAAAGCGACCAAGACTAATCATGTAGGACTTAGTGATAAAAAAAACTTTCCCCAAGTAACCCAGATATAGAGAAAGAGAGACGGCGTTCATTACCCTAGTCAAGAAACAAGGTCAAGCACTAGGCGTCTTTAGAAGCGTCCCAGTGCTAGTACTTCTACGCCTGGCTAATAGACAAAGAAAGAGTGCGAAGGCCGGGCGATAAGAATATCGCATCTACTCCTTAAGCATATATATATAGGTTTGCAAACCAGATACTTTGTTCGAGATTCCAGCTCTAGGAACATTGTCGTTCAAGACTTAAAATACCTCCCTCCCCAACGGTTTGCTACCAAGACGTAAGTGGTTAGTAGCTAGGTTTAATTGTCAGACCTTTCCTTCCCTTAGATGGATGACCTGACAAGGTTTACAGATCCAACATTCCGAGCGAGAATAGCCTGAGCTCGTGTACTAGTCGGTTATTTCTGAGGCCCCGCAGGTAAAAAAACATTTTTACATCTACATATGCACATTACACGCACACACACATATATATATATATATATATATATATATATATATATATATATATATATATATATATATATATATATATATATACATATGTAAATAGAATAAGTTCACTGTACACTTATCAGAGGGAACAGAAATTGAAGATATGTTTCCCTCTTACAAGTTAGTACAGATAAGAGATAGACAGCCAGTAGGGTAACAGCTGAGAAGAAACTAGTGAACTCTTTATACAATGAAGGCTATTGAGAAAAATAGGTGAATTGAAACTCAAGATTTTAATTTAATCAAATTTAAACAAGGTAAATAAAAGTAAATTAAGTAACATGATTAGAATTATTACAATTTAAGACAGAGACAGTTCAAGAATAAAAGAAAATTAAGAACTTAACTTTTTTTTTAAATTGCATCCATAAGCTACAGTTGAATTTTTGGTCTTAATTCGCGGTCGGTGGCATATATCAATATGTCTTATCTTGTGGTTCTCTAACTACATCAGGCTAGTATGTTTGGTTTGGACTACACCTTCTTTTTTAACTACGTTTCGCAGTGGACTTCCCCCCACCCACCCTTTTGCCTGTCTTTAAATCTCGAACGCGTTGACCTCTCTAAAACCTAGCAGAATATTAGCAAGAAAAGAAAAGAAAAACAAAATAAAGATTTGTGGAACCGACAAAGGAAGTAAACACCTGGAAAAAAGATTGTTTAACTATATACTCATCGCAACGTTAATACATGGATTTTTTTTAAAGAATAAGACAGTTCAAGAATAAAAGAAAATTAAGAACTTAGCGTTTTTTTTATATAACACCACTAAGCTTCAGTTGAAATGTTGGTCTCCATTGGTGGTCGGTAGCAGATATACATATGTCTTATCTCATAGTTCTCAAACTACGTAAGGCTGGTGTGTTTGGTTGTGACCACACCTTCTTTTCTTAACTCTTTGTAAAGTTTTAATCGTATTTCTTTTCTATCGTGTTTATTAATTCTCTCGATCAATATTCTTTGTAGTAGGTTGTATTCTTGTATTATCTCTTCTCCGCTTTCATTTCATCTGGCAGTTACGCCCCTCCCCAACAAGCAGAATTTTGTCAATCATGTCCCACCAACAAGCAGAATTTGGTCAATCACTCCCAGCCAATAAGCAGGATTTTGTCAATCACGTCCTCCCAACAAGCAGAATTTGGTCAATCATGCCCCAACAACAAGCAAATGATGGTCAATCACGTCCCCCTACAAGCAAACTTTTGTCAATCTCGCCCTCCCAACAAGCAGAATTTGGCTAATCAAGCCCAACCAACAAGCAGAATTTGGCTAATCAAGCCCAACCAACAAGCAAAATTTTGTCAATCACGCCCACCAACAAGCAAAATTTTGTTAATCATGCCCACTCAACAAGTAGAATTTTGTCAATCAAGTTAGCTTTCTTTTATATTTATGAACGAATGAAATGGCAGGTAAGAAGGTTACATCTTTTCTAGTTTTGATAGTGAGATTTGATTGGGTTCAGAATTAGTGCGCTTCAGTTTTATGTCGCCATCACCTATTTGGGTTTGTGGACATATCATAACGATTTCTAGCTTATTTTCCGAAGAATATTTGTTGGTTTTTATTACTTGAATGATTGTTTTCCAGTCATTCGGTTCGGAGTCGATTTCGCTATGAGTATTTTGTATCCGTAAAGTTGATTGATATTGTCTGATTTATTCAATGCTTCCTTTGTCTTAGCTCGTTTGATTTGTTGTTCTAGTAGTCTTCATCAATTGTTGTTGTATTTCTCGTTATAATACAGCTTCCTATTCCAGTACGTTTTTCCAAGAAGTGCATGCCCGTGAAACTCTCTTCCTGCTGACTGTGTTCCTCTCATCTATAGACTTACTCTTTGCAAGATTAAGGTTAATAAACAACTTCTGTCTTTTCGATAATGATATTTCGTTCTTCTTACCTCCTTATAGCAATTGGCTGCATGTCTTGCCTGAAACGACTTTCTATGCAAGAAATATTTGGTGGAGGTAGTCGAACTATGTTTGCATAGGTTTTTCATGTATGTGTTTAGTAATTAATATCTGTGTATAAAAGAAGGGGATTTTTTGTTTGTATTTGACTATTAGTATGCGTCTATATGTCATATTATTCATATTTTACCCAGCCCATTTGGTATAATAGCTAGGGTTTCGCTAATAGGTCTAATCCCATCTGGAGTTTTTCCAAAGACTAAATAATGGTAATTGATCTGCTTTCACTACAAAACGTTGCATTATAAGGTGATAAACAAAGATGAGTCGAATAATCTTGCGAAAGGTTCTCCCCGACAGCTCGGTTTAGTGACTA
This sequence comes from Sepiola atlantica, assembly GCA_963556195.1. Classification (NCBI taxonomy): domain Eukaryota; kingdom Metazoa; phylum Mollusca; class Cephalopoda; order Sepiida; family Sepiolidae; genus Sepiola; species Sepiola atlantica. The sequence goes on along the minus strand of OY744516.1, from coordinate 232,195,815 downwards.
ATAAAAAGCGAGCGTTACTTACATTTGTTTTCATTGAACAAAAGTGAAAAAAGTGAAGAAAAAAAACAATAAATAAGATGAAGTAATGAAAAAGAAAACAGACGAAAAACGAAAAAATAAAAAGTAACAAAAATTAGGATTAAGTAATAATATTTAAATAAATAAAAAATAAAATTCAAAAAATGAAAGTGTCAAGGAGATCAAGAAAACGATAAGAAAAAAAATAATGGACGGAAAACGCTTAAGAAAATAAGAGTATTTATAAATAATAGATATTCCTGGAGAAGACAACATTGATTTTAACCAACAAATAAGATAGAGACGTTAAAAAAAAACGAAAACTAGAAAACAGACGAAAAACGAAACCATTAAAATCGATTAAAAATGCGTGTTTTTTTTAGTATATTTTATGTTTCTTGCGGCTGTGCACACATTTTATTTGTTGATCTCTCTAGTGATTAGCTTCTCATTCAATACACTTTCAGCGACCACTTTTATTTTTGTCTCCATAATTCCCAAATATCTGGCGGCTAAGGCATCTCTTAAGTCTGGCATGTACAGTGCATCGTTTTAAACCGGGCACACTATATAAAAGTGATTACCTCAATGTAACAATTGATATCTTAGATAAAAGGGAATAATTCTCAAGGTATTTGATGACAATTCAAATTTTTGTTCAATTTTATCCGGAATAAATAGCTTACATTATCGATTCTAATTTAGGCTTACTGGGGTGAAATTAAAAAAATTTTTATAGAAACATCGAACACCTTTTCTCACGTTTACTCGGAATCCAATCTTACTATTCATTTTGTCTAAAGCCTTCTTACAATAATATCAAATAAAACTGAAATTTTGGACATAATTTTTTTATAGGAATTCTAAATTGAAACATCATAAACTTACGATTAGACTAAATAAAACAATGAATCTTATTTAATGAAATCATAGATTGGATTGATTACATCCCCAAAAGACCGTGATATATAGCAGCACTCAAACGTACTCTCTTTTCACTTTAAAAGTTGACATTATTAATTCATTGTTAAAAAAATGTAAATAGAACATTGACAGTATTTGTAATTCTTTAACTTTAAACTACAGATATAATGATGGCTATCTTTTAAACAAATCTTGACTGGCCGAGTGGCTGATGTGATTCTATGGAATCAGATTATTGTGTTCAATTTGTATACGGTAATGTTCCTACGAAAACGTATCGACTTACAATCTCCATCTAGTTATGGGAAAATATAAATATGTCTTCAAATTTGCTGTAGAAAATAATTCGATTATAATATGTATTGTTTAAACATTAAATTATAAGCAAGTTGAAGATATACCGTAAAAGACAAACTGTTTTTACTAAAATAATTGACTTAACAGTGTGCATCTTTTAAACATTGATGCAAATCTAAATTGAACAATAAATGCATTAAGGAAACCTGCGCCATTTTTTTCTCGCATTGTCACTTTGGAGATCAACATTTAGAAACATGTACATCATTTTACAGCATATCATTTTAAAAATGGTTCTGACAAACTTTTAAAGAATAGTTCCAATTTTTTTCTAATTTTCTTAAGTATTTAACATAGAAACTTCCTATGCGTGAGTGTAATCAAGATTCGGGATCTATAGTTTACTTTTTAGCATTTCTAATCAGTCTGATCGACTACCTGAATATTATCTCTCACTAAATTTAGTTAACGACGTGGACTGACGACTTGAGTGTGCCGATTTCGAATCCAGTTTGGTTTGCATCGAACTTTTATCAAAACTCACATCTGACCTTGTGTCTAACCTCCTGAAGGTAAATAAAATACTTAATGATGCATGGATGTCTCAACATAGTACTATACAATTACCATTAATTATGTGTCGTTATGCGTCAGTCAACGTTGATTTCAAGTCAAAGTATGCTAAAATATAATTTAGTTCTGGTATAGAGATAAGTAGAACATGGATATTGGGTTTACTCTCGACAGCCTCGTAACTCTTGTTCTTTTATTTTGTCCTTTCCATAGGAAATGTTTCTGACATAAAGGGGAGAATTGCTGTTTTCTGGGTCGTAATCTATCCATTTAACACTTATTGTTTGCTAGTTTTTGACCTTGAAGTAGTATTTGTTCTTGTTAGCTCCTTACATCAAGTGGCTTCATGCCTTGTCTGGAACGATTACCATAATTTTTTTTTTTAATAATTAAGTTGATGATGATCATGATCATGATGATGAAATAAGAATAGAATAGTTTGAGTGGTTGTGATCTAACGGGTCACGGGTACGTCTAGTAAACATTTATAAACCATGAAATTATTAGAGAGAATTGTACCACACCTTGAAAAAGTAAATGTTGGGGTGGCAAATGTACAAATTATATTTGAGCTGGATTGAAAGTCGCCTCTCTTCCAGATTTTTATACTTGTATTATTGAAAATGAACATTATGTTATATAACATTGGTCACTATATCTACGAGATGTTAAGACATATTGCAAATGTTAAGACACATCTTAAATGTTGAGACTCATCGTAAATGTAAAGCTGAGTAAATGATAATTTAAACTTTTGGTACTCTTATAGATGACGCACCATGTTTCCGTGACTTTGCGTCGTCAACGTTCGAAAAGGTTACGGAACCGCCCTTGACTTGACAAGGGGAAAACTGCCAAACGCTAAAGTGAAGACTGGCAGCCGATAAATTACGACGAAAAAAATCAAACTAAAATAAATATTTATAAATAAAAAACGAACAAACCATAGTTAAACAACTGTTAGTAATCAGATGTTTATTTTTGTTTTGTTTTTTTGTCAAAGGAACCATTGTTAATGCTTTTAAATAAGATGTTATTTTGTTTGTGCATCGGATGATGTTTGATTTGTTCAGCAAATTTGTTTGTTTTGTTTTGTTTTTGTTTTATTATTTGTTTTTTTACATTTTTGTCCATTTATTTCTTGTCAATTTTTTTCTTGTCAACAACTGTTTTTAAGCATATTTTTGTTTTCTTTTCTTATTTTAACGGAAACAAACTGTTTATGAGCAAATATTTCTTGGTTAATAGTTTCGTCGACTCTCGGGCGTTTCCGAGACCTACCCGAACAATTTACGACGCCAAGACACGGAAACATGGTGCGTCAGCTATAAGAGTAACAAACTACTTTCTAACGTGTGTCAAAAAGACACTTTTAAATTATCGAAATAAATAAATGAAAATGATTGATTGTATAATTGATTTTTTACTAAAAAACGAGCAATGAATACAAAGTTAAAAGTAATTGAAAACAATTTAAATTACATTTTATTGATTTTTAATTGAATATCAATTTTTAATCAAGAACTGGCATTTCATAATCTATTGAATTACTGAATGAGAAAAGTTAAATACATCCGTTTCTAATTTAATATAACCATTTCAAAATATTAAATTAGTAAAAGCAGAATGAAAAACTACTTAAATATGTATATTCACATACAAACATACAGCATTTCCATCGTGTATCATGGCGGAGATGGAAAATATGTGACTGAGGTACGTAACAAGATTGGTGTCAGGAACAACATTGACACTTAGCATGTGAGTATTATTAGAGAGCGAGGCAAGTTGAAAGACAACGGAAGAGATTGAAGGACATCATCCGAAAGTTAACATGGTTGGCGCTTAGTAACACTCTCAGAAAGGCAGAACATCGAGAAGGGATGGAGACAACTGGTTACCAAGACATCTTTGATGCCTTTACGGCGATCCAGACCAAAAAACAATGATGATGATACATAAATGCATTATTTTGAATGTATTTATTAATATATATATAATATATGTAGTAAGTTATGAAAATATATTATGGCAATGAAGCTGCACAGTAGCTTCCGCGTTTCATTCACGTAGGGAATTGTCAGGCTAAGAAAAAAGACTGGGGATGAAACTCACGTATCGTGCACTGTTGAAGTAACTACTGAAAATTGATACATAAAAGATTATATCTCCTTATAAAATGTTATATGGATACATTAAATAATATATATATATATATATATATATATGTATATATGTATATATATATGTATATATATATATATATAAATATATACATATATGTAGTAAGCTATGAAAATATACTACCTAGCTCTACTAACGTATCGAGCACTGTTGCAGTAAATACTGAAAATTGATACATAAAAATTATATATCCTTATAAAATTTTATGTTGATACATGAAATAGTAATATATATATATATATATGTGTGTGTGTGTGTGTGTGTTTGTGTGTGTGTTTGTGTGTGTGCGTGTGTGTGTAGTTCGGCAGCAGGTCGCTGTTTATGCAATCTTCAGTGAAGACCACGGAGCTCTGTCTTTTCACAATCTTTCGTGTCAATATACATTACTATATATTACTAGGATATTAACATTACAGTAATTTCTTTTCTGAATGACTTTATTCATTTTTGTAGACTTTTCGGAATATTAAACTAATATAAATAGGAATCAAATAAGAAGTCTGCATGGCCTTGACACTTATGTAAGGAAAGAGGTTGAAAGCAAAAAAGAAAATGTTGACATAGAAACACTAGGCTCTTCCATTCAATCACATTTCAGTGTAAAAATGACATAATCTAATTAAAATAAGTGAATAATAAATAAATTTGTTTTTCATTATTACTTTTCTGATGTACTTGGAAATTATTTAAGATATATTTAGAAAATTGTAAACAAGAAAATTGTAAATTATTTATACAATATTTGCATCATTGCTCACAGTATTACTACTCCTACTACTACTACTACTACTCATTATTGTTTTATTACTACTACTATTGTGTTAATATTTGTATGAGTTGAAAGGAAATAGCGTAAGTTGAAGCCGAGATATGCATATGACAAATGTGAACTATTGCTACGATCTCTACAGATATCCAAAATATGGCGGAAGCAATAAGAATAACGATGCACAAAAAAGACCCGGATGTAGGTTTATAGTCACTGCTAGAGCAAACTGAATGTACTTGAAAAAGGAATCACAAACCTATTTTGGGTAACAGCTGGCTGTGAGCGATTAGAAAAATCTTGTTGCTAACCTATCGAAGAACTGGAGGATTTGACATTTAACTAAATGAAAGGGAATTAAATCGAGAAAAATATTGGCCATTACTGAATGAACCGATTTTGTGACATTAAAATAATGAACGCCAGGAACCTATTGTTAAATATCAGCATAGGTTAAGAGACTTTAGCAGATAATATGAATGCTATCGTTTGCGATAAGTAATGGCTATTTAGGAAGAATTCATTCAACGAACACTTATTAAACGGATTGGGAATACCTGGTGTGGTATTTAGCCCTGGTCAGACGATGCCGGCTTCCTTTGAAGAAGAAAGGTTACAGGGAATTTTAAATTCACAAGCGGTCACCAGCCGCGTGTAAATCTCTGTTATGGGAAGATGAAATAAAGCACCTAGAGTTCCCAAAAGTATCTCATCCGGTAGTGGCCAGGCTCCACGTCGCTTAACTACGATAATCTAACGAGAACCGGTGTGTTAACGCGATTATGTAGTACACTTATTGAAGGTATGTGAAATTCTGCAAACACCCAAAGTTTTAGAAATAGTATTAAACTAAACTGCCGCTATATGTTTTGTAATTTATATAACAGGAGGGGTTGATTGAAAAAGTTATCAAGAAAATCAAACTGAGATTATAGATAAGTAATAATCAAGTTATGGTTATCATAGACTAAATCGAGAAGTATCCAGCATGAACACAATGTAAATATGCGTTGCATATCTTAATTTTCTCCCTCATCTGTTGTAGAGGGTGGTGTGTCGTCTAGTGGATGAATTCTTTGTTTTTCCTTCCTGCCGTGCACCACGCCGTCCGTGTCTGCACTCCGAAGACAAACCCTTCTTTTAAATGTAATTCATTTTATTACAAGCGTTGTTATTTCAACTGGGAGTCATTCACTACGTCGAGAGAGAGAGAGAGCAATCACTACTTTATCGTAGTTAGTTAACAATGTTTTCTTAACCATTCATAGAGAGTGGGAATGATTTCTCTCGCTTGTATTCCCTTAAGGGACATATTTTCCTTATTTTTACATCGTGAATCGCACGTCCTGTTCGGTTCGCCTTCCGAATCAGACTGACTAAAACTCGCTTCTCACGAGAACGAGTGACGTCACAGAGCCTCTCACAGGTGCAGACTGACCCTTGATCTGGGGTCTCGTCACACGGTAACCTTGTCACGTCTGTTAGCTCTGATTGTGAGAAAAAGCCCTATTCTGCACTCGACTGCACCCGCGTTAACTCGCGCAAGTCAAACCAACGATTTCCAACAGATACGTCCATTCCCAACGGCCATTATCCAACATATGAAGAGAAAAATACTATTTTAAATAATGCATAACATTTTGAAAAGCAATTGAATACACGCACTTCTATTATTCCAGTTTAAAGTGGAGCTGGGAATAATAGCCAAAATACTTACATCGGGGCTTTACCAGTGGATGTAGTTTGGAGTCATAGCAACGATGAATTATAATTGTAATAAAAACATGATATATTTAATGAACAAAATAAAATAGTTTATATCACATGGTGTAAGAATATATGAAATCTTGGATTGGTTTTTGAAAGAATGTTTTGCAGAAATTCTGAACTTGCACTTCAACAAATCGACGGATACTGTCGTGTGATGAATATAATTACAATAAAACTAGGAATTTCAAATCATGTTGTGCAAGATTTCCTGTCAGAGAAAATAGTAAAATATAATGTTCTGTATTGAGACGATTAATGTCTTTATAGTATAGAATCAATAGTGAAATTATTTCATATTGAATTACTTGTAGGACGATCTATATAGTAATATGCTAGCGTGTACCTACCTACCTACCTACCTACCTACCTGTGTCACGCTCTGACTCCCCTTTTATCAAGATGGGATCGCCGGAGATTTTTTTATTTAACGATGAGCTAAATATACATCGAAGGGGTAATAAGACAGAGTTATTACTTAATTTTGACTTGAGGAGAGGGGAGGGGGAGGGGTCTAGGGAGAGGGAAGACAGGGTCTGGAAAGAGAGGACGGGCGGGAAAACAGTGGGGCAAGTGAGAGGAGACGACCTGGTGACGTGGCGGGGATAAAGGGCGCCCGTGGAAGACACAGCTTTTTGCCCCGGAAACCGGGTCTCTCTCTCTCTCTCTCTCTCTCTTTCTCTCTGTCTCTCTCTCTCTTTCTCTCTCAATATGTATATCGTCTAAAGAAGCTTTGAGGCATTTTTTAAAAAAAATAATGTAAAATGCAGTTTAAATTCCCAGACAAACTAACTAAATCCAAGATATTGCAGACTTAACATTCGTTGGAAAATTAATAAATGAAAAAATATAATTTAAAAAAAAAAGGGAGGGTTAATTATCTAAGCGTGAAACAAAAACAGGAGACCTTAAGCGTCTAATATTAACACGGGGATCATCAGCTGTTTACCATGTAACTGCTTCGGAGATTTAAAAACAGGACAGTTATAATATTCATGGCTCTCCAATGGTACTGATTATACGACCATTTCCCCAATAATCAAGTGTCGAAATATATATATATATATATATATATATATATATATATATATATATATATATATATATATATATATATATATATATATATATATATATATGAGAGAAAGAAAGAGAGGGAGAGAGAGAGACCGTGGAATTTCCACTGGGTCCCGCTAGTTATAATATAATGTACTACTACAATGCATTTATAATCGTTACAAATTTTGATATGCATTGAAAATAAAGTTTAATATTGGGTTGGCTTGTTTTATAGCATATCTACAATCTATGGGTTATTTTCTTGTGAATAAAGTTGTCAAATATAATTCTATAGGTCAGATAATAATTCATATTGCTAAGTATATATTGCTCGCAGAAAAATCTGCGCTGAGATGGCGATTTGACAGACGCTACAATCATATCCCAAGAACAGGAAAACGAAGCACCCCAAAGAAGTATCTAACTGGTTACATTGCTCTTAGAAAACATTACTCATTGGAATTGGCAATCTTATTTTTTCTCAACACGATTGAGCCTTTATAGTTTATATTTGGAATGAAAATAAAAAGGAGAAACGAGGTGTCGATTTTTTTAAGAATCCGATTGAATTGTACGTTTCGGGATGAACTTATAGATACTATGGCATAATGTAACACGCCGATTGATTGGATCGGGCCTTAACCTTTACATATGGGAACCAACAAAATAGAAAAAAACGATTGATGAATATTATTTCGAAGTAAATAAAAATCTGCTATGTTCTTCAATTGTGTCAGAACAAAATAAAACATTTTGTTGGAATATTTCATTTCTAAGGAAGCAAATGTTATTGTGAGAATATACAGACTCGAATAATACATCATATAGAATGCTGTATTCAGTTCTTAGTAAAAATGGCTAAACATGAACGTTTTTTTTACAATAAAAATCAGAAGGCAAAAATACAAGTTAATCTTATATATATATATATATATATATATATATATATATATATATAATAGTAACTCTGTGTGAATGTGTGTCCCCGATCGATCTTTGTGTCTTATGTTTACCTCAACCGTTGGACAGAATTTCTTGAAAACTGACATGTGGACGACTGACCTCTCAGTGAAGGTCATGAAATTTATCAGAAATGTATCACTTCAACGCTGAGGGGTCCCCGGGCGGCACAACCCCTTTCTTTGTTTTTCTTTAGATTCAAATGAAATTTAAACCATATGTAAATTACCAAAAATGATGTCTATTCCCAAAATGTTAGCAACTTTTGAAAATATAAAGATGGACCCGGGACATAACTCCTCACCTGAAAACTGTTTTCCCTTTGATTAAAATGAAATTTAAACCATACGTAAATGACGAAAAGTGATGTCTATTCCCAAAATTTATGCAATTTTTTATAATACTAAGAGGGCCTCGGGGGGCACAAAACCACCCCTCCAGACCACACATATACACTGAAATTTAAACCATAGGTCCACCGAAAATTCAAATAGGTTCAATTTCAATAAAATGCATACTTTATTTAATACATATTAAATAAGAATGATTTACATAATATATATATATATATATATATATATATATATATATATATATATATATATATTGTGTATTTAGGAAGCATATTTTCATTGAGGCAAGCATTATTAAATAACACGGAGTGGTTTTGTTTGATGCCACTTTTTTTTTTTTTTTTCTGAATTGTCCATCTAATGTTTCGGTCAAATTGATGTAAATATGATCCATGGGTTTCTTGTTCCATTCTTTTTTCTTTTTTGCAAGTACTTTCGATTTGAATCGTCAAATCATCTTCAGGCGGTATTAGTTTTAGTTTCTTTACTGTTGTGCTTATTTTTGAATTATAACGGCAAGTAGTTTATATTTGAAAACGCGTCTGTAAAGTTGAAATGTACATGAGAGCGTGATGGCGTTCTACACATACGAGAGATTTAAAGTTTGACTGTTTAAACCGTTAAGAAATTCATGACGTTAAATAAAGTACATACAATTCAAATGCATGACTACCTAATGGCTAAGAATTTGGTAATGTTAATTATTATGCTAGACACTTTAAAATGTTGCGACTAGTTTCATAATTGACATTATTAATTGTGGGATGTTTAGTTTTTATGTAGAGGGCTTCGAGTATTTTTAATTTTTTGATATTGGTATCATGGTGTATTATTTTGGTATTGTTAACAAGGATGTTTCTATATTGGGAGGGGGCACAATTATGTTTTTTTAGGTGTTGAGAGATGTAGGGTTGGTTTTCGGGATAGTGTTGTGGAAGTGAAACCTATGTAAGAATTAGTTTTTTTTATTGTTGTCTGAGATACATTCTCCCATAGGGCATTGGAACTGATATATTACATTGGTTCTTCCTAATGTATTTTGGGTTTGGGAAGTGTTATTTTTAACAACATAGTTTGATGTTTTCATTTTTTTATAATAAATGATAAATCGTATTTTATCATCAGAATTGGTGGGAGATATATAGCGATGTATTATATTTTTAAACATCAACCAAAACCACTCCGTGTTATTTAATAATGTTTACCTATATATATATATATATATATATATATATATATATATATATATATATATATATATATATATATATATATATATATAATCAATGTGAAGTAAGAACTAGTGGGCGAAGCCAGCTAGTGAACTAATAAAAAGGTGAGAGAATATATTAATTATAAAATTATGTTGGAATTTTGTTAATTCCACTATTTTTTCATAGAAAATAATTAGAAGGCATTCAATTCAGAAATGTCAAAATAAGTAAGAAGATTCTAATTATGTAACTTATTTCCTAATCTTGTCTCGCACTGAACATTTTCGGGAGGAAAAATTTCGAAAACCCAATCAAAAACCAAATAAGATTTATTTTTAAAAATACATTTATAGATTTTCGAAACGAATAACAGGATCAAATTTTTAAAAAATATTAATTCAGAAGAATTTAAAAATAAACGTGGATTCATAAATTATGATAAACAAATTATTCACAATTATTTCTATACTAAAATATTTAAGAGAACTTCATGTATATATCTATATCTATCTAGATCTATTTACATCATTTGGATGAGATTAAAGGCAAGGTGAGGTTTTAAAAAGTTAACGCAATAGGTAAAATGCACTCTGGCCTGTAAAAAATGCCTGAGCAGTCCCGTCAGCATTCCCCGGAAGAGGCGACTAAAGCGATTAACAATAAACTAATCCCTTCTCAGAGAAAAGGTAATAGAATGCGGGAGTTGGCCTACTGAAACTTAACAGACTCTTACCCAAGCTTGACTGATTTTCAAGAACGACGCCTCGACTGATACGAATAACACCTACTCAAGCTATATATATATATATATATATATATATATATATATATATATATATATATATATATATATATATGTGTGTGTGTGTTAGAGTGAAATAAATTTAAGAACGTAATCCGAGTATGAGAACTCAATGTAAGAAACAGAGCAAGAATTAAATAAAGCAACACGGAATCACATAATCACCGGTGCCATAATTTATTTCGACCCTGCAGCCTTATTCAAGCATCCAAGCGAGGCGATTACATTTTTTGCGCCTCGCTTGGATGCTTGAATATGGCTGGAGGGTCGAAATAAATTATTGTACCGGTGATTATGTGATTTCATGTTACTTTCATATATATATATATATATATATATATATATATATATATATGTTTAATTATTAATGATAATATATGTATTAGCATATACTATCAGTGCCCTTTTACTTTGCAGTCTCCTTAAAAGATTCAGTTCGATGATTGTCAATTAGTGATTTGAAAATGGCGTTTGTCGCGTTTTGCGTTCGAATCTCTTCGTATATGTATATTAATAAACATTTATAAATAAAAGAATGCACACAACCTAATATTAAATATAGGCATACAATTAAAGTGGGACCTGATATTGACATTGATGCTTGTCGGGATTCACCTGATAATACGAGTTAAATATAAAACGTAATCACAATTACTTTAAGTATAAATGTCCTTAAAAGTACTGTTGAATCGTCATAATACTTTTAAATGAGTTATTTAAACATTCATAAATTAAAGAATGTACACAACCGAATATTAAATATAGGCATACAATTAAAGTGTGACCTGATATTGACATTGGTGCTTGTCGGTATTCACATGATAATGCGAATTAAATTTAAACGTAATCACAATTAACTTTAAATATAAATGTCCTTAAAAGTACTTTTGAATCCTCATGATACTTTAAAATGAGGTATTTAAACATCATTTTATTAAAAAAATATAATAAAATAAATAAATAAATATTGAATAGCTCCCTTCAGTATTTTGAATCATGTCTAGGTAACTATGAAATATTTTCGTTGTTAGTGACAAATTCCCCCTCCCTTAATTTCGCATTTAATAGAAACTTACTATTTAAGTGAAGAATTCTGGGTAATTAAGCTTATCTGAGTATTGATTGAAACGATTTATAAATAAATACTAAACATCTTCCACAAAAACACCGAAGTATAACAATCTTAATAGTTGCTTGAATGGATGGCTGAGTCTATGAAACTAGCTCTAAACTGTTGTACTTAAAAGTGTTTCATATCCAAATGACCTAAATAGACATCTGAAGGGTAATTGATGTAACTTTTGAAAGTAAAAAAAACTTACCCTCAAATGAATTAGAATTTTTATAAATAAATAATAGAACTTATTAACTATTTTAATAAATATCACTTAATTAAAATTTATAAATGTCCGCACAACTTTTCAGATGTACTACTTTTGAACGAGAAATTCAAAAATTGCGTATTAGTGGGTTCCCCATGTGTGAGTTTGCTCTTTTTCTTTGTTTTTTGTTTGGTTTCACCCAAAAATGAACCACTGTATAGTGTAGGTTTTTTCAAGACACTTTAATCCAAGAACTTTTTACTCTTTGTGAATTTTCTGATGATTTTGTAATGTTGCAGAGACGATATTGGCATAAAAACGTTGTTTGACACAAGACAAATGAAACGGACCGTAAAAAATATATCTCACAGAAATGTTATGTTTTTTCGAAATGTGAAAAAATAAAACCATAGTTATTGGAATATAATATGAACTGACTTATATATATATATATATATATATATATATATATATATATATATATATATATATTATATATATATATATATATATATATATATATATATTTTCTCTATTATATATATATATATATATATATATATATATATATATTTCTATTGTATATTTTATGTAAATATAGACTATTATGTGTATATTAAACATTTGTATTCAAAGCTGAAATGAAATTACTGATGAAAATAAAAGATTCTCCGAAAGGGATCAAAATAAGGAAATTATAATTTATTTCCAAACCTCCGAAAATTGAAACTTTCACCAAAATGCTTGGTATTATCAAAGACACCATTCGCAGGGTGGTTTTAATTTGTAACTCCTCTGCGCTTTCACCTAATTTCATATTAAATGATTAACATATTAAATTAATATTAATAGGTTATATATATTCGTTGAATGTCAAAAATATTAGTTCATCATCGTTTACGTTTGAGAAGTATTACGTAACAAACCTTATTTCCTCTCAGTCATATTTTTAGAAATAAATTCTCTAATCAGCATTTGTTTAGAAATGCGTGAACATCATTTGAATGAATTTCGAAATAATGGAAGACGAATAAATTTACAAGGAAATCTCAGAGATCTATCTGTCTATTCAGATTGATTATTCTACGAGATTGTGTTTGTGTTCACTTCTTATTGATTTATTATTAAAAGTTGAAATGGGATTATAGATTAAAATAAAGTGCCCGTACATGCATATAACAGAACTGAATTAACTACTTCGGGGCGTATCAATGTACGAGATAATTGATTGATGCAGTCGTCTGCACTCGTACGGTTCATCTTTAAGGGCAATATCGATTTAGCTTCTTTTTTTTCAAGGTTATTTGAGACTGATTAAAGTGCTGTAAGCAATATAAAAAGGAAATTGCATTTGTGTGCGTTTTTGTTATAAACGATGCACAACGATGGAATAAAATGAATAAATGAGAAAGTAAAATGGGTACGAGAATGATCTCGCTGATACCGTCACGGTCTATTGAATTAGTTATACTTGGGTAAAATTCTATCGGATGTATTGCTAGATTTTACGCACGGATGGTGTATGAACACTCACCCTACTTACGGTTAAATAAGAACGTGTTTGATTGGTGGTAACAAGCATAAAAACGTATGTTAAGCAGATCTGGTTTTATCCAAACAAGGAATGACGCTACTTCATCGAAGATGAGAACAGTAGTCCGAATAATCCAAATGATACAAATTATCAATCCTCATCTAAAAAATTTCCAAACATGTTTATATCTGGTTGTCGCTTTTCCTGCTACATACTGATAACCCACGGTTGGATTACAAATAAACTCGGTAACTGGTATATATTAATCTCTTCGGATTATTGCCTTCATCTAAATAATGTATCTTCATGTGTCAAATAGAGAGGTGGGAACAAAAAATTAGGAATTTACTGGGAGCATTTGTTCTACTAGGCGTTGTTCGGGATCAAAAATTGTAAGATTTCAGTATAACTTTTAGTAATAGGTATATAGTAAATCTCTTTGGACTACTGACTTCATCAACATTACGTATCTTCTTAATATCGTAAAATGGAGTGGGATAACAAGAAATTAAGAATTAATCCGGACAATTTTTCTACTCGGCGTTGTCCAGGATCACAAATTGTAAGATTACAGTATTACCTTTGGTAACTGGTATATATTAACTCCCTTCGGACTGTTGACTTCATTAACATTACGTGCCTTCTTAATATTTTTAAATTGATGAAGGGGCAAGAAATGAAATATTGAGCATTAAAATAAGATAAAGGAATGCGTTGGGCAAAGGAGAAAAATAGAGTTGGGGAGAGGGACGGAAAAATGAAAAGGAGGGAAAGACAGAAATATAAAGAGACGGCTAGAGAGAGACAGAGGATGGAAGAGATAGAAGTTTTTTTTATAAAGATTTACACACACTATTTAATTTCTTTTATTTTGCTTCGTTATCGCCCCGAGCAACGTACTGAGTTAGGGAATGTATTTTACAATTTTTGTTTACGCATATAACTTTTTTATTTCCATCTACGAACATAATATAATTCCTGAAGATTATTTATGATAGTCGAAAGCGCTAGGTAATATTGTCACAAAAATGTTGAACAGTTTTGGTCTAACGAGTAAAATAACACAAAATTGTCCGAAAACAATAAAACTATGGGTGTTTAAATTAATACATAAACGTATGAATGCTGCTTAAATACACGCATTTCAATATAGTTGATATATACATTATTAATGGAAACAATTTTTATATGGAATCGGGTTTATCGAGTTTATCACGTTTCGGTACAATTAATACCTCCTTCATATATGCAAAAGCTTCGAGATGAAATATGTTATATTATATTGGAGACAACATCGCACACACAGTAAGAGAGTGAGAGTTAAAGATACCGTGTCAACAAAAAATGAATTTGTCTTTTTTCATCTTTTTTTTACTTCTCAATATTTAAATATTCGTGTGTTATGTATACGGTATATATATACATTTTTCTTCCTAGCTTTGCACACGGCTGAAAGATATATACCCTGTACTTAATAGTCATGAACTGAAGGAAGTATATTTTCTTCAAGCTAATTCTGGTTATTTTAACATACTGTTGGATATCCATCCTTTCTCCATGAATATATAAATATATTATTATGCTTCAAAAGAATTTCATGAAAACGAGTAAAAAAACGCCTTTCCATGAGGAATATTCGGTTTAAAATTCTAAAAGAAAAGCTCTAAGCTCTCCGTAGAAAACGAAAATGGTATATATATATATATATATATATATATATATATATATATATATATATATATATATATATATATATAAATATATATATATATATATATATATATATAGAGAGAGAGAGAGAGAGAGAGAGAGAGAGAGATAAATATATTATTTCTGCTCACACAAGTCATCGTCAGTTATTGCACACAGACAACAAGCCTCCCCAGATTTTCAGTACTCTCAACCTCTTTTCGATTAACACTGCAAATGACCTTGCGGTATCACAACAGCCACCTATCACTGATTTCTCGCTGGCAACGACCACTAGTCTCCCCTGGGATTTGGCTGGCAATAAGCCTCTCCAATATCACAGGACTCTCCGCACTCTCCTAGTGAAGGTTCGGTTAGTGCTGTTCCTTCTCAGTTTTCCCATCCTCCTTAACCATCTACGACTATTTTATGTGGTGTCAGCTGAGGCCGGTGTCATCATTTTTTTGGTGTGTGAGGGGTGGCAGCTTATGATAGTTCTTGCAGTTTATTTTCTTTGGTTCGTGCGGTGGTGTTCTTCCTGTGGTTTTGTTGTCTTCCTATTGTAACTTCCATATGACTTGCTACCATTCGTAGCTTATGTGTGTTGGTTTCCGCATTTTTAGATTTTTGTTAAGATGATAGCCGTTTTGATCATTACTGTCATTTGTATAGTCTGAGTGATCCCTTTAATTCTAATTTCTCACAGTCTTTGCACCAGGTTTTTTGGGGGTTGTTACTAGTTCTCCTAAGATTATTGGTATTATATTGACTTTCTTAATGATCTATATCCTTTTCAGTTCTCTGTCAAGTTTCGTGCTATTGTTTCGTTTTTTCCGTCACATTGATCTTCACTCTGTCGAACATGAGTCAAAGTTTTTCAAAAAACTGATTGCACAGGATGAAACTTGGGTCAATCACTATGATCCAGAGACCAAGGCCCAGTCAATACAGTGGAAGCACTTGGACTCCTCCAAAGAAGGCAAGGGTGCAGCCCTCCGCTGGCAAGGTAATGCTCACAGTCTTCTGGGACAAGGAGTAGTGATGACAGATTTCCTGGCAAAGGGTACCACAATTAGAGGAGCCTATTACGTATCACTTTTGATTAAATTAAGAGAAGCTATCAAAATCAAGAGGCGGGGCAAGATAAGCAAAGGTACCATCCTCCTGCAGGGCAATGCTCCGGCCCATAACTCGCATGTCGCCAAATCAGAAGCACGGGCGTGTAGCTATGACATCCTCCCTCATCCCCTTACTCTCCTGACCTTGCACCCTCTGACTTTCATCTCTTCCCAGCCATGAAGTTGTGTTTGAAAGGAAAGCGTTTGTCAGATGATGCAGCCTTGATTTCTGTTACGACGTGGTTGGAGGACCAACTTGGGGTGTTCTACAAAAACGGTGTCCAGAGCTGCATGAAACGATGGAAGAAATGCATAACTCTGGGTGGGTCTTATGTAGAGAAAGACTAATAACTTGCCAAGTTTCATTAATCTACTGCTATGGGAAATGGGTCATGGCCATTACTTCGTATATATATATATTTATTTAGTATAAATTGTTATGTTTTTATGTTTTGTTTATTAATGAGTGGATAATGGTTAATAGGAAATATTGGATATGAGTTAAATGATGTTGGATAGTATGAGAAAATCGAAAATCATGGATAGAATTTACAGAATTTGATTTATTATTTGTTTTTGACAAGAATTTTTACATTAGATTAGCATACAACGATATATATATATATATATATATATATATATATATATATATATATATATATATATATATACCCGCAGCCAAATGGTTCTACAAATGGGAAGTTCTTGGAAATAATTACACAAATATTCTTAGCTAAACCTTCAATTAAAAATAAATCCACTCGAGGGTTCACTTATTCGATGTATGTGTTTTTGTTGTTGTTTTTTGTTTTTTTTAACAAACGAGCCACCTCTTATCATAGCTCAAAGGCAACTCGAGGATAATGGTTATTGGGTTGGACAGGTAGACGGTGAGACACCGAGAAGATTTGTAACTATTGGTAGAGAAATTGATTGTTTAAGAAGACGGTTCAGCAAGAATGTGTTAACATTTGACTTGAAAACAGAAATGTAATAGTCAGCCGGGAAGTAGCCGACTGGTACTGTGTTTCATAGACGGGCAGTTCTAGGAAAGAAACTTTGCTCATGGGAGTTCCGCTTAGTATTAAATACACAGATAGAAGAAAGAG
Organism: Sepiola atlantica; assembly: GCA_963556195.1. Lineage (NCBI taxonomy): Eukaryota > Metazoa > Mollusca > Cephalopoda > Sepiida > Sepiolidae > Sepiola > Sepiola atlantica. The sequence goes on along the minus strand of OY744516.1, from coordinate 232,178,126 downwards.
AATTTATTGATAGTGGTTAAGCTAGACAAGTTTTGTTGTGAATGTTTGACAGAGGGTGGGACATAGAATGAAACTCAGTCGAGCACCTGCAATGAAAGTAACGATAGAGTAGAGAAAGACTAGAAAAGTGTGCTCTGAACTGCCCCTCCCCAGATGTGGCAACAGTAATCTATCTACGGATGTATATAACTCTGATATAGGTAGAGAATTATACCAAGAATAGTATACTTTAGGGGCAGTAGAATGATCCAACACTTTTTCTAGCGACCTTGACAACGGATTTGATGTGAGTCTTCAATTTCAGGTCTGGAGGGAATATCAGTCCCAGAAGGTTATCAATGGCTTCAAGGTGAGAGACATTCATTTCATTTTGGGAAAAGTGAGGATCAGAGCGTTAGTGGTGAAAGGAGAGAAGATTGGTCTTAGAAGAATTAAAAGTAACCAGGCACCTTTATTCCATTGCACGACGTTCTCCAGGTTGAAGGGGAGAGAATCAGAAAGATCTTAATCATTAATGCTCTTCGAAGTGTTGCCATAGATGGCTGTGTCATATGCATAAGATTCGACAAATTATTTCAGAATTCGATTTAGGAGCTCATTGATGAAGATCAGGAGGAGGGTTGAATCCAGAATTGATGTTTGAAGCAAACCAGCATTCATACGATGTGCGTCAGACATCTGGCCATCAACGACTACTTTTATATACTTATCAGAGAGAAATGAGTTGATGGTTGAGAGGAGATTTCCAGATATCACATTTTAGAGTTGTCAATATCATATCACTTTGTATTTTCATCTTGACAACTTGGTCTGAGGAATCGTAGCATATATAAGGCTGTAGCCGACAAATGCATGCATATATGTAACCAGAAATTTTTGTATAAATTTATAATTCTACTAAATAAATATATTTATTATTGAGAACTTGTATAAAAACTCAGCAAGGTTTCACAGGATCGACTATCTAATTAGCCTTAACAAAAAATCATCAAGATAATTTTTTTAATAGAAATCGCTGCAGACAAGGCAGGAATCTACTTGATGTAAAGAGTTAACAAAAACGAAATATGTTTATCGCAAATACAAGAGATTTTTATAGGCTTTAGTCTTGAAAAGACAAAGGATATAGGAAAGTACGAAAACAGTCAGCAGGAAGAGAGTTCCGCAAGTCTGCAGTTCTTGGAAAAATTCTGCTGGAATAGGGAGCTGTATTTAAATGAGGTATCAAAATAGTGAATTGATAGAAATCACTAAACATACGAGTCAAACAAGCTAGAACAAAAGAAGCAGTGAATAGATCACACAATTCCGAAGAACACATGGTATTATAGTACTTATAGAAAAAGATGGGATCAGCAACACCACGTCTGTGAGAGAGAACGTATAGAGAAGAAAATTACATATAGTTTCTACACCTTATTAAGAATCCTAAGTATGACAACAGTACATACATGGTCTGATTGTAGATTTGTAGAGATAGAGAATAGCCTCAGGTGTGAGCAAGTGTTCTGAGTGATAGAGAGATCCGATTTACGAGAAGCAGAAAGAGCAATGAAACTAATATATGAACTCTAAGAAAGATTTGATGAGAGGGAAAGACCAAAACAGTCGATTTCTCCTCAAGAGCAGAGTTATCCATGAGAATCTCAGAAAGAAAAGGGGCACATCTACGATTAAAAGACAAAGCTTACATATATATATATATATATATATATATATATATATATATATATATATATATATATATATATATATATATATATATATATATATATAAATATATATTACAAGTTATCAACGCGCAATGTTGGATTTCTTAAAATATAAAAGTCAAGTAAAATTTTTGCAAGGTTATTGATTCATTATAAACGTTCTTATTAAAACTATAACTTTATAATAGGTAACTTTTCAAAATTTAATTTAAAGTACAAACAATGAATAAAGTTTTCATGTAAATTCCTCGCATAGAAATATGTAAGTGCTTCATTGGCCGGAAAATTACTCACACACATTACTGAAAATGCTCAGCTGAATTGAAATCGTACTGAGTCTGTTGTAGAACCAGAGTCGACAATAGTCGGTACGCTCACATCCGGGACAGAGTAGACAAAAAGCCATATGCACACAGCCGAGCCAGCGTCGACCAAAGGCGATTTAATCAACATCGGGCTGTTGTGTCACATGATTTCGTTGTTCAGTTTATATAGCTCTGAATGTGATCACGTTGACGCATTGGTTACCCTCAGATCACCAAAGGTAAGCAATGTTGTATCTGATTAATTCTTTGGTAGATTTCTTGCGAATACCAAATGACATTACCAAACGCTCAACCTTATATGTAGATGTACACATTAACCATGATATCTTAGTTTAGCATTTAAACTCTAATAATTAATTTCGAAGTTATAGTAAATTTATTTCGAAGTTGTTGTGAAGTTGTCCCACAGTAAATAATAAATAAAGGAAGTCAAGTCGAGGGTTGGTTTAACAAGTGTATTAATAAAGTAAGAAACTGACTAGCTCTTGGCTAGACAGTTACAAGACTGTGCTTTGTCTTCAGTGTCTCTGGTGACTCGCACTATTTATAGTGACATCCGTTGTAGTTTCTACTGTGTAAGAACGGCCGGTGTAACAGAAGTTATAATATAATTTATTTCGAAGTTATAGTATAATTTATTTCGAAGTTATAGTATAATTTATTTCGAAGACATAGTTAAACAGTTAAATATTTTAATCTATTATAAATGTATAGCAAAATGGATGAAATGCATTTAGATCGAAATTAAGTCTGAATCTTTTAAACAGACGAGAATAAAATAACAAACGGCTTGAATTAAATTTCATCGACAAACGTCCATTTATATTGTTCATTAGTGTTCATTAGTGCTCCGAAACTAATTTTATCATATTAAAGAACCATATAATAACAAAGCATTTATGATGTTTCGTCTATTTCGATAAATTACGCTTAGTTTTAATTAAAATAAGGACGTCGTAAAAGTTTGTATTGTGAATTTTAAGTTATTGATATTTTAATAATAAAATATAAACATTGTGTTCGAGTTTCTTACACTATCCTTCTTAGAATTAGTCAATAAAATTGGTAATACATCTTCATTCTAGAGATATGATTCTAGATTTATCAAGATAACACGGATTTCGTGATATCAAAGACCGCTTATAATCTGAACGAGTTTATGTCTAGTTGATACGAGATATTACTATTCTTTAAAAACCTTTGATTGATTAATAACTATGAGAAGTTTAAGTCGGTCATCTTGAACACGATCTGGAAAATGTTTCTATTTCACTTGTCGTTTGCTGATCAACTTTTATATGTTATTAAGCTCGAATAATACAATTAACATTGTGGGGGCACGTTATATTCAAAATTTCATGAGTAATGGACATTTTTACGAATTTGATAAATAACTCAGACGCCATATTGAAAAAGCAGTCGGTGGGAAAATTAGAATTGCTTTATACTATTTTAATGCACATAAGTATGCTACCCCCGTGGATTAAATAAATGGTTCCGTACGAAATTCCGTCCAGATCCACAAGTTCGACAGAAATACACCCGACTGCGAAGAGATACACCTGAAGAAGGCTGAAGGTTACAGCGGCCGAAACGTTGTGATGAGAACACGCAAGATGAGAAATTTAGTCCGAATAACCAAAATTATACAAATTAGCAATCTTCATCTTAAAACTTCAGAAATATAATAATAGAGTTATTCTGAAAATACCAGTTTGTTAGCATCTAGTTTTGGTTTTGCCCGTGTTTTTAGGCCTTGTGTCCTTACTTTGAATTCTGTATCACATATTTACTAATTCTACCAAATTTTCGACCCTTGTAGAATTTTCCGCCAAATCGAATTTTAGAGGATTATGAGTAACTCGAAATTATAAACTGTGACAAGATGTGAAACATATTTTTACATGTTTTTTTTTTCTGATCCGATTCCAGCTTATTTCCACTTGACTATAAATAACTGATTGAAAGAGCATAAAAAACACTACAATACAGGAAGACGGAAACCATTCGGCTAAGACGATAACAACAACTTCAGATCCGCATTCTTTTAAAAAGATAACGTTCTTTAGATAGTTTCTATTCAAAAGTTGGAAATACTGACATTTTATAAAGAACACAAATATAAAAAGCGCGGTGAAATAACGACCCATTTTACGAACAGTTTAATTAATTCTGTCAAAATTAAAAACAAAACATCGCATCTGAATATAAAATCCTGAGAAGATACTTTTAAAAAATTATGATTTTGGTTTTATAAATAGTATTATTTAAAAATGTTTCTGAAAGACAGATAAAAATTTGGGGACTATAGACCGAGAAATTGCGAAAGCACCATTGCGCACCACTGCCAGTAACACATGTTGTAAAAGCCACTCCGTTTCGCTAGGTTCAGCCTTTGAATGAGACACCATTTCACCAATTTTACGGAATGCCATTGAATAAGGGCAAACAACTCGGGAAGTCTCTACTGCCAATAACCCCAGAAGTCTCAAATATCTCTATAAGTCCAAAAAATAATTCTGTCCGCAACGGAAGAACATTTATTTTAAAAAAATCTAAAACGAGATTTGCGGCCCTAAAGAAATTGGCAGTCGAAAATGTGTCGCCACAGCTAGAGTCAATAACCAATCATTTGTCTACTTTCTAAATAAAAAATGTTAATACTATCGGATCTCGTTCCATCGCCAAAGTCGAGGCACACAGGTTCAATTGGGGAAGGGAATGTACTTTTATTCACATCTATCTTGAAGTCAATTATTGCTGCATGTTTTGGAAATCGACCGACGCAATGACAACAGGAAAGTGAATGCGGACCAACATCGTAAATGGAGTCTCCATGTCTGCATCTGTGACTGTCAAATAATTTCGAACTGCGACTTCGACTCAAGTGCACTCTTCATCCGAAAGAGTATCGGTAAATGGAAGGTAATTTATGAAGCAGCCAATCAATAGGCAAAGCGATAATAAGCCAATCAAAGACTGAGTTTGCGACATTGGCCATGAAT
>OY744516.1:232118083-232168083 GCA_963556195.1 Sepiola atlantica | reverse complement strand
GGATTTACCCATTAACGCTTTTTGCCAAAAAATAGAAGGCCTGACAACCGAAGCAGATAAATTAAAAGATTTGAAAAAAACCTTCCCAGAAGTTTTTTCAAATGGACTGGGTCGATGCAAAAAGATGGCGGCAAAATTTGAATTAAAGGAAAACATCCAACCCGTATTTAAAAAGAAAAGAAATGTGCCTTTCGCCTCACTCGAGAAAATAAATGAAGAACTAGACAGACTAGTTAAGACTAAAATTGAGGCTGCTCCGACTGTTTATGTTAAAAAGAAAACTAAAGAGATCCGTGTCTGCGTCGATTTTTCGACTGGATTGAACGCGTCATTAAAGGATTACCATTATCCTCTTCCGTGTCCAGATGAAATATTTACTAAATTAAATAGAGGAAACTTTTTCTCCAAAATAAATTTAAGTGACGCATACTTACAGATACCCATGGAAGAGGAAAGCTCGAAACTATTATGTATTAACACCCATCGCGAGAGACTCGATTTCGGTGTCAAGGTCGCACCAGCCATATTCCAGACGGTTATGGATACTATGCTGAACGGACTGGAATTCGCAATAGCATACTTAGTCGGCATTCTAATGACTAGTCATACCAAAGAACAACACCGGGAACACGTTTACAAAGTTGTCTCGCGAATCCGAGAGTACGGTTTCAAACTCAAAGAAGCCAAATGTGATTTTTTTCATGGAGAAAATCAAATATCTGGGCAACATTATTGACAAAGATGGCAGAAGACCAGACCCAGAACGGGCTACTGCAATTCAGGACATGCCGGCTCCTGAAAATATCGCATCTTTACAAAGTTTTCTAGCTAACAACTACCAGGTTTTCATACCTAATAGGCATAACCTCCGTGCTCCAATGAATGAAATTCTGTAAACAGACAAAGAGTGAGAATGGACAGCTGAATGCCAGGAGGCATTCGAGAAAACGAAAAAAGTCCTAACATCCGATCTTTTTCTAACTCACTATAATCCAGACAGAGGTTATTGTCGCTAGCGACGCAAGCTCATATGGCATCGAGGCATGCATTTTACACAAAATGCCAGACGGGACTCACAAATCAATAGCTCAAGCATCGAGGACACTGCTACCAGCAGAAAAGAACTACTCCCAAATAGAAAAGTCTTTAGGGATCATACTTGCAGTCTCGAAATTCCACCGTTACATACACGGTAGATGTTTTACCTTACAAACGGATCATAAACCTTTACTCACAATTGTTGGGTCAAAGAAAGGTCTGCCTGTACACACAGCTAACAGATTGCAGAGGTGGGGAACAATCCTTTTAAATTATGATTTTAAGATGGAATACCTCCCCTCGAAAAAAAATCTGTCACGCAGACGGATTGTCAAGACTCATCCCAAAACGTAGTGAACCCCTGGAAGACACTGTGATTGCCTCCCTTCGAACGGAAGGAGAAATTAACTCTACATTACGGAACACAGTAAGGGAACTACTCGTGTCACTGCACGAAATAAAAATGGAGCCCTCTGTGATAGGTTTATTATGATGACCAAGACTAAATTAATTGAAAAGGACCAAAAAACTTCAGACATTTCTCCCTATGTGATAGGGGTACTCTTGTATAGTGAGAGTAGTCATTCCCAATACTCTTCAAAGGAGAATTCTAAAGGGTTTCCATGTTGGACACCCAGAGACTACAAGAATGAAGAGCTTGATGAAGAGCTACGTGTAATGACCTAACATGGACCAGGATATCGAGAAAATCGTAAAAACGTGCAAAAGCTGGGCATTGGCAGCAAAGGCACCTCCCATCAAATACAGTCCTTGGCCAAAAATGGACCGACCATGGTCCAGGATCTATATAGACTTCGCAGGCCCATTAGATGGTTTCAACTATTTAATTGTAGTAGATAGTTTCACAAACTGGCCCGAAGTGTGCCGATGCAAAAGTCCAACGACGGAAATAACCATAAACTTCCTCCACGAATTGTTCGCCCGTTTCGGGGTGGTGGATTGTTTAGTCAGCGACAACGGACCACAGTTCACGTCCACTGAATTCAAGGAATTCTGTGATGCGTTCCAAATAGAACATATTACGACCTCAGTATACCACTCGATATCAAATGGCCAAGCAGAGCGTTTTGTCGATACACTGAAAAGAGCCCTACAACAGTTCCTTCAGGTGTACAGGAAAACGCCAAACACGAATACACCATCTTCATTATCCCCTGCTGAGCTAATGTTTGCGCGCAAGATACGATCCGTCTTTGACAAACTGCTGCCAAAACAGACAAAACCACGACGAACAAATGCAGTACCAGGAAAACGTTACGTCCCAGGCGAGAAAATATTTATTTAAATGTTTAAAAATAATAAATCGTTCTGGGAACTGGGGAAAATTGAGAAGCGGATTGGAAATATGGTATACATAATTCAAGGCCCTAAGTTCTCTCATAAGAGACATTTAAATCAATTAAGAAAACGACTACCGGACGACACCGACAGCGCTCCACAGGAAGAAGAAGAGATTATAGACACCATATATGACACCTTTGACATTGGGATCCCCCAGGCAGCTCCGGAACCAAGACAATCAAACAGGAAGCGAAGACTAACGGATCTGATCGTAATAGACCCTAAAAGGAAACGCTATTAATTCTCCTGCGGAGGTAATACTTGGGAGGGGGGTGTTATGGTTACTTACCTATGTATAACATGGACTCTTCCTCTTTTGCTCAATAAATGCCAACGGCAATTAACTCTCGCCAGTAGTAGAAATCCAGTAAGATAGTCGTACTCTACTTACCAGGCGCATATTTCTTCCCTCTGTACTCCCTTTTCTTAATACACTTTTTTTCTTCTTTATACCGTGTTCGTGTCTTCATTTCGGTCTCTTTAAACAGCGCCACAACACATAGCCACACTCCCGTGCGTCTGATCTGGCGACATACGAGTTGCGGACCAGAGCGTTGTCCTCCAGGAGGAGGATACCTTTGTTGATCTTACCCGACTCTTGATTTTTATAGCCTCTCTTAATTTCATCAAAAGTGAAGCCTAATAGGCTCCTATAATTGTGGTACCCTTTGTCAGAAAATCTGTCATCACTACTCCGTCCTGGTCCCGGGAGGCTGTGAGCATGACCTTGCCAGCGGAGGGTTGCACACTTGCCTTCTTTGGAGGTAGTGAGTACAAGTGCTTCGACTGCATTGACGGAAAAATGTCTTATTCTGCGTTCGTTTAAGGCAACCACCCACAAGAAGGAAACTAACATAATAAACGATTCTCGTGCGACGAAAAGTCTGTTTGCACGGGTCGTAATAGAATGTTACTCTTTAAAAGCATTTGTATTTATTACGTCACAGATATAATTTATTAGGTCACTGCTATAATATTTTAAATGTTACGATCAGAATATTAAACTACATAAACCTGATGCTCATTTGATGGCGTATTTTTCTATCTGGGAGCATTTATTAAAATGTCACTATTTATCAATGCTAGAAGCCACTCAAAGTGAAGGGTTAAGGAGATGGATGAATTGTCAGTTGAATTATGTAGAATATTATTAGAGGATTGAAAATGATAAATTGAAGTAAATAAATGTTATTATGAAGACAGTTGGTGACAGGTATTTTTTATATTAGATTTGAAGACGACCATGTTGTAGTCGGCAGGGAAGCAATCTAATCAGGACGGTTTATAACAAGTAATTTTGACATTGAATTTGAAGACGACCATGTTGCAGTCCGCAGAGAAGCAATCTTATGTACACGTTTTCAAAAAGTGAGGAATTCCCAGAAATAAATTTTTTATAAAATTCTGTTTGATTTTAAACACATGGAGGAAGTAAGAATTTCATCTAGATATCGATACTGTACTAATAAATTATTTTATTTAACAGTTGAATTGAGAATATAGTTAAAGGAGGGATATCCAAGGAGGCATAACAAACAAACAAACAAACTAATAATAATAATAATAATAATATTTTTTTTAATTAATTAAAAAAAGATATTATTTTATTTATTTATTTTATTTTATTTATTTATTTTAACTGGTGCCGGCCTAGGCTGACACCAGACAAAATATTTGTAACGGGTCGAGGAGGATGAGAAGACCGACGAGGGACAGCACAAACCAGACATCCACTGGAAAAGTGCAAGAATGCTGGGACCTTGGGGAGGCCCATTGCCACCCAAATCCCAGAGAAGACCAATTGTCCTTACGAGCGATAAATCAATGGTAAGAGGCTATTGCGATACCGCATCGTTATCGAAAAGAGGTGAAGAATACTGGAAATCTGTGGAGACTTGTTGTCACTCAGATTCCAGGAAATACCACTGGTTGTTGTCGGTGAGCAATCACTGACGATGATCTGTGTGAGAACTCCTAGTTAGTACAAATAATAATAATAATAATAATAATAAAGACAAATTCTTTACAATTGTGATAGAAGGACGAGTTATTGTAAACGCCATTAAATAAACTAATTACGTCAAAACATTACGTCACAGAATTCACATCATTTTATATTTCACTGTTCTCTGTTAGTTTTACTTTGTCTTAATCAACGTTTATCAACTTATGTTTCCCCATGAAGAAACTAGCACGAGTCAATATTGAACATTTAAAATAGGACACGATATAACTGAAGTACATAACAGTCTTATCACTGTCTCAGATGACAGAAGATAACCCCTGAAAGGTTGTATGTATGATATAGTGTTTATCGTTGTCCAAGGACTGTGCAATCTCAAATTTCACTTCGAAGTCTTTAAGTGACGAAGATAAATCCCAAACTCTCGAAGAAATTCTAGGGGAAAGTATAATTGGTGTTATTTCAAAGGTTTACCAATTTCTTGCCTATCTACTCTGGTGTGCATTTAATATTGCATAATGGTCATGCAGAATGTAACAGTTGTATAACCACTACCAAACTTTCAGCACTATTCGCACATTATAGCCCATCTAAGTACTGACCATACTAAATTTAGTTTACCTCCTGTGCTGTAGTGCAAATAAGTATGTAACAATGCTATAAGACGTATACACTCTTAAGTTTACAATAACGAAAAAAACAAGAAGAATGAAAGTAATAACAAGGTCATATTTATTTTACCTCACAATGATATGCTATCTCTGGTCGCACATCTTTGCTAGTAAATATAACGAACCGATATATACTATACTGGCCCCCAAATGAAGAGTTATGTTCTGGAAAGATCTCATGACAACAGAAAATATATCATCCTACACCTAAATGAGAAGGTAACGCCTGGGAAGATGGTCTCATGACAACATAATACATACTACACTATCACCTCCAAAAAATTTAAGATGGTACTGTGACATCAGAACGGATACTATACTTCTAGCACCACAAAGGGGAGAAAGTAATCTTTGGGTGAATTGTATCATGGCCACAGAATAGACACTACACTACTCTCTACTCGAAAAAGAGTTAATGCCCCAAAAAATGGTCTCATGATAACAGGGCATATGTTACACTACCTGAATTGAGCATGGAAATAATACATTAGTCTGAAATAGTCTTTTTGCAATCACTGAAAATACACTGTTCAATGCAGGAGATTCACGTGAGAGATCGTAATTTGGCACATACACAAATTACGTGATCAGCGTTGTTAACCAGTTTGAGCCAGGATTCTGAAGAGATATGTAATATTTTGCACTCTCTATCATCAGGCCTCCTGTAGAGTAGTCGACAAACTCCAGGAAAAAGTCTACTACAACTTGTCTGTCATATTCAGACTCATGTATAAAGAATGTGGTATTCCTTTGTTCCGGCAAATAAATCTCTCTCTTTCTCCCCCTGTCTCTCTCTCTTTCTCCCCCTGTCTCTCTCTCTTTTTCTCCCCTGCCTCTCTCTCTCTTTCTGCCTCTCTCTCTCTTTCTGCCTCTCTCTCTATATATATCTATCTATCTCTCTATCTCTCTATCTCTCTATCTATATATATATCTCTATATATCTCTCTATCTATATATCTATATATCTATCTATCTCTCTGTCTATCTATCTATCTCTCTGTCTATCTCTCTATCTATCTATCTATATATATATATATATATATATATATATATATATATATATATATATATATATATATATATGTTCCTTTAATATAAAATTGAGGCAAACACCTAAAAGCACGGAGGATGAAGAATATATTAATAAAAATCAAGATAGATTTTTTTTCATTTTCACTTTCAATAATTTAATTTTTAATTTTTTTCTTTTGCAATCATTTCGCTAGTAACTAGAGAGATTTTGTAGAAGCAGTAGTATCTGTTGGTAGCTGTCCGTCACAATGGGAATGTGACGATAATGTTATTTTTATTACTGGTCTCCTGTTTTTGATTCTGGGTAACGCTGTGCAGCGCGGATAGATAACATTTGGAAGTTTATATTCTTTTAAAGCATCTTTTAAGAAATTTAGTATAAAATCGAGGCAAACGACCAAAAGCACAGTAAAAAAAAACAACATTGTCGTCCCATTCGATTTCTGACGGTATAGATACTGCTTCTACAAAATCTCACTGCTTGACAAGGTTAGTTACTAGCGAAATGATTGCAAAACAAAGAACAAAAAAATTAAATTCTTGAAAGTGAAAATGAAAAACAAAATCTGTCTTCGTTTTTATTTTTATTTATATATTCTGCATCCTCTGTGCTTTTAGGCGATTGCCTCGATTTTATACTAAATTTCTTAAAAGATGCCTTAAAAGAATGATCTAATCAATTTTATATATTCCTTTAATTAATGTCTCATGTCATCAGCCTACCACCATTATTTAAAGTCTAGTAAGCTGTATTGAGTATTAAAAGATGTTCATAGTATATTTTCGGCTTCAGACATACACTTTCACTATTAATAGTAATAAATAATAGTAATATTTAGACCTCAGACAAACACTAAACTTTCACTAGTAATAGAAGTAATAGTAATATTTAGACCTCAGACAGACACTAAACTTTCACTAGTAATAGAAGAAATAGTAATATTTTGACCTCAGACAGATAGCAAAATTCAAAATCTTTATGCGTAATAGATTTGTCTCCTTTAATTTGTATTGCTAATCTAACAGATCTAATAGACGCATCTTATTTTTTATGCGTCCTCGTATAAAAAATAAGAGCTCTATACGTCGGTCTGTTTTTGTTTGCCGGCGTTTCCATGATATTAGCTTTCTGTATATTTTCAGAATAATTAGATTATGCCTCCAGACATTTTAATATGGTTTCGAAATAAGCTAAGTATAGAACAAAAAGCTGCAAGATTTAGATTTCAACAGACGTATACGCTTCCTGTGGCATCGTAAAATATGTTCATCGACGACCTATGATTCACTACTCTTGTTTTCACTTTGCTTTATCAGCATGATCGTGAGGGTTTTTTCCTCCGGCGAGATACTATCGTTCTGGGTGAGAACATCACTGCAGAAAGAGATGCTCGTAGAAAATACAACGGATTTCATCTATGCGACGTAACTCCTTATGTAGGTTAGCATGAACGCGTTTTAGCAATGACTACATCTAGAACTAAATATACATCGCAGGTCATAATATATACATATGATAATAAAGGGAGGCTCGAGAGCGCTCTATCCCTTAATAGAATACACGAATGGCCTATGCTGGAAATCTCATTTCTTGGTATCAATCATAACTCAAAAACCAATAAACCAAATTAGTCAAAACTTTGCACAACATTTTTATTTGATAGGTTCTATAAGTGTGTAGAATTTCAGCATCATTAGTCAAGGCAACCCAGAGATCCAGAAAGTTAAATCATGAAATCATGTTATCCATACGTACGTACGTATGTGCCACCCTGTATCTCATCAACTATTTGATGTATTCCGCTGATGTGTTGGCAGAGAAAGATGTTCTAGGGTCTATTTGATGGCATTTTAATTTCAGTTTACCATATACCTTAGTTTTCCAGAAAATTCAAAAAAAAACTTTAAAATAACCATTGCATTGAGGCATAGCCTTTACAAAAGTAGTTACATTCTATGATAAGTGCCAGTATACTGAAATCGTATGCCCTTAATAGAGTTAACAGGGCTATGTATTTTACTGGTAGGAATTTTTCTTCAGCGAACCTCACACACTTCATCCACTCATGCATAGAGATTTATACTGTAGTGATGTGATAATTAAATGGTTTAGATGATACGTAGTCATACCCTTAATTAATGACAATAAAAGTGTAAAAATTTGGGAATTTCCTTGCTTTTGTACATTTAGTGTATATGAATTTTTATCTTAACCCTATTAAGGGCATATGATTTCGGTATACTGGCATTTATCATGGAATTTATATACTATTAAAAGTGTTTTGTCTAGAAAACAGAAACAGGTGATTGGTTGACACAGTACACATTACTAAGGCGGTTGTTTTTACGATGTTAATACTACAGTTAAAATCTGATGTAAGTCTAAAGGATTTTTTTTTTAAACTGGATACGTGTCTTGTAAATTTAAAGAAGTTAACATAAGAACATAAAAAGAAAACGTTACATAAATATTCGTTAAACTAAGTGACCATTTTTTATAATCCGCAAGAAAATAGACACACAGAGTGTTCAGCATTAATTCAGAACAAGTCATTTGGCTTAAAACATAATTTCTAATATTAACATTTCGAAAAACTTATTGTCAAAGCATCTTTTAAGAATGTAAAACTTGGAAAAACAGGCAAAACGCCTTTGGAAACCAAGTATAAGATGCAAATATTTTTTTATCAAATATTATTCAATTTTTCAAAAAATTGTTTTTATCTTATCAATTTCGGACAATAAAATACACATCATCAGAGGACGAGTGTTTCACAATAAAATTAAGGTATTATCTTCATTTATTTAATTAGTAAGGGTAATTTCTCCTGTTTTCTTTAAGTTGTAATTTCTAATGTTTTTATCAATATAAAATGTTTTATAAATACAAAAAATATATGCATCGTAGTTACTCACTCTCTCATATAAATAATAAGTAGTGATAAATTTTGGAAGTATTTAATTTCTACGATCTGCAAAAAAAAATAATCTTCCGAAAGACTCATTGAGTTTTGCGAGCAAAGATTACTTCTAGTGAAAGACTAACCCTAACTTCTAACCCTAACCCCAAAACCCTAACCCGGATGATGTTAAAATGAAAAAAAAAACATTGAAAAGAAATGAAAAGACAAACAAACAAAAAATTGGTTAAAAACAGTTGTTTTGTTATTTGTTATATAAAAAAATCATCTTTTGAAACTTTTTGGTGATCAAAAAAACATTTTATTGAAAAACATTTGATTAACATTACTTCATTTGACAAATAAAAAAGCTCATTAATATCAGTTGTTTAGCTTTGCTTTGTTTGTCTTGTATTTTTATAAATGTATTTTTCTTTGATATTCTTCGTCTGAATGTATTTTCTGCCAGTCTTCAATTTAGCGTTTTGCAGTGTTCGCTTCATCAACTCTCGGGCGTTTCCGAAACCTACCCGAACGTTGACGACGCGAACTCACGTAAACTCGGCGCTTTCTCTATAAGAGTACCAATATAAGAGTAGACGTATCTTTTCGCCTAATAATCCGATTTGACGCATCGTCGAGACCCGTCGGTTTCGCCTCACACTGAACACATACAAACTAAGATACAATTAAGGACTCACAATCATTTACTGATATCTTTTTAATAATACCGAGTGATTATTTGGGTCATACGGGTGGTCGTTTATGTAAGAATATGATGTATTACTTTTGAGATGTCTGTCAATGTATCCTTTGTCTGGCAATATAATTCAAGAACCCACATAATTATTCTTATTTATGTTTCTATATTCTCACAAGTGTCGTTTTTTCTGTTTTCTTTCTATGTAAGAATTTCCTATGTATTTCCTATCCTTTTTAATTTTCTGTATTAATTATGTGTTTGATAATTGTTAGTTTCCATATTTGTTCAAACTTCAATTAAAATAATGTTTAGCGGGATTTTATATATATTATGTGCGTGGGCAATATTAATTACAAAAGATGCATTCGCAATTCACGAGGGAATATTTGCTTACAGCTATTCATTTCGAATTAATATTGAAATGGCAATAGAAATTATTCAATAGTTAAATCTTTAAGACGGCTGATGAAAAATCATTTTGGATCGTAGGAATATTATTTAGTAACCGTTATAAATACATGTATAAAGACACCGTGTATATATATATATATATATATATATATATATATATATATATATATATATATATATATATATATATATATATATATATATAAGTAAATTTCGTGTACAACAGAATCGTAGGACCAATTTTAGAGGAAGCATTATTTTAATCAATGAAACAGACGAGTGGAAAACAAAAGGAAAATTGTTAAAATTACCTTAAGGCCTTATCGTCTGACCCTCTGAGAGGAAACGTCAGAATGGTAAATTAAAAACTAAAAGTCGAATGAGATATGAGGGGAAAAACTTATTTCAGTTGGAGGAAACGATTGAGAGGGGGAAAAAAGGGTAAATCTCTCAACGTTATGGTGGCTGTGAATCATTAAAAATCTCCAACTATATATATATATATATATATATATATATATATATATATATATATATATATATATATATATATATATATATATATATATATATATATAATAAATGTTTTGAGGTACAAAACTTATAAATACATTTAAAAATGATACGCGGAAATCTCTCTAAGGCCCTTTCGACTATCATCTCGTCAGGAGAAAATCGATAGTTTTAAGTAATAATATTGTCGAAAGAAAGAGCAAATGAGGATTTGAAAGTGCCTAAATTAACAATAGAGCGATTAAAATTCAATTTAATGATTTACTTAAAAAAACGATTAAAAGGCACTGCGTTAGGGGAGAAAAAAAGAGGGAGGGAGTTCAAAGTTCCCCAAAGAGATTAAGCGATCTAACAAATTTCTTTCTGCCGGCACAAGGAAGGTTTTCGCATAGCGATAGAGACAGACTCCAATATTTTCAAATGGTTCTTAGAATCTGCTCCATGCAAGACCTCAAAACGGTCTACTTTATAGCTACTGGCACAACTAGGTTTTATTGACCAATAGCAGAGTCCAAAGTATTAGTGGAGGAGTAACTCAAGGACCCTACCCTTCCCTGACGTATTTTTGATGGAACGTGCTGGTTTATGCGGGTCTGCAAATGCAAGGAAGTACGCCCTATATAGCCAGCATCACATTCGCATTTAAATTGGTATACAATATTACTATAATTTTTATAGGGCACACTATCCTTGCGAAAGGAAGGAAAAGCAGGCATAAACTAATCGTAAGGCAACAGAATAGAAACAATTATTAATGCTATCAACAATCTGTGTTCCTAGTTAAATACTATTTCCCCCTATCTAAGGTAATTTCAAATAAATGGGGCATTTTATTATATATATATATGTGTGTGTGTGTGTGAGAGAGAGAGAGAGAGAGAGGGATATAAGACCAACTTATGATGAAAGGGGATACGATGTTTGTGAACCTATGAGTTCGAGTTGCTGATTGTCACGTGAAACCGCCGGTATTAATCGCTAATTAAGCTATAATTGTGTGATATTATAAATAAATCAATATACATTCTTTATAACGTAGTTAATTATTCAGCTGTTATTTCTTTATATACAATATACTAATATTTATATATTCATATATATATATATAGTCATCCACAAACATACTGTTTCGCTGTATTACAGTTCTTCAGTGTGATTATACAGGCAAGCGCTTCACGTCGCGATCGAATCTCGAGCGTTTTGTGGATACCCGGTGAATGTAACCATTTAGCCGTCATACACAAGCTATGAGTAAGCGAAATCACAATGTGTATATAAACACTCTCAACAACCAAAAAGTACTCTATTTGTTTTTTTTACGAAGATCTGTGTATTAACGTTCATTTATCCAGTACGCCATACACCAGGGATGGGGCATATGTAGTCATCCTCAGACAGGCTGTTTCGCTGTATCACAACTCTTCCATTTTCCCAGACAAGCATTCGTTCCAATGCCGGATCAAAACTCGACCGTTTCGTTGACACGACGTGGGTCTAAATAGTAACGGTGTCTTAAAACATTTCTTTCAATTCAGCTTCAATTAATTCCACCGAGTCTTAGTCTTTTCCATTCTTTTGTCGGACTCTTATATTCTGCTGGTATACCCCTCATCCCCAACCACACGCCTATCTCGATGGCCCACACATTTTCAAAGCGCATACTTTGAGCTTTGGGAAAAGAAAATAATTCACACGTAGCAAGATCAGGTGAATAAGGAGGTTATTTCAGAGCAGTGCTTTCGATTCGGTAAATAACTGCTTAATTCTAAAGGCGTTGTAAACAGGTGAATTATCGTGGTGAAAAATTCAATAACTGTAGAAAACTTTGGTAAGATATATATTTTTCCAATACATCCTGTTATATGATAACATAATCCGGCTATGTGATGTTCGTCAGTAGTTCACACAATCCCGTTAATTTTCAGACAACTGTTCGATGACGGTTGATAATTTTGATCATGTGGATTATTCAGACGTTATATATATATATATATATATATATATATATATATATAATATATATATATATATATATATATATATATATATATATATATATATATATATATATATATATATATATATATATATATATATATATATATATATATATATATATATATATATATATATATATATATATATATATATATATATATATATATATATATATATATATATATATATATATATATATATATATATATATATATATATATATATATATATATATATATATATATATATATATATATATATATATATATAATTATATATATATATATATATATATATATATTATATATATATATATCATTGAGAAGAAAAATACTAACAAATTGTCATTGCGAAATGTATCGAAATCTAATCTTTACCGGACAATGCCTCAAATTCAACACTCACCATCCATAAAATGTAAAGAAATGTAGTGTCCGCTGCCAACAAATTTTTTTTTTTTTTTTTTTTTTTTTTTTTGTCTGGTGCTTCGAACAGGCGTGTTCAGGCTTGCTGGTTGTTCAACTCGCCCTGGCTGATGTGAGGATCCTGTGAGACAAAGGAACCGCACCAGCATGTGCTTGCATGTGCACGATAGAATTGGTGTCGGCTTGCCTGCACGCCGTGTATCCGACAATTTGGGGTTGGTCCGGGATATTAGCGAGGTAGGCATCAAGAGAGCGCTTAAATTGTTCCACAGCAGCATTTTTTATATCCCGAATACACCTAGGCATGGCATTGAAGAGTTGTGACCCCTGTACAGGTAAGCTCGTTTCAAAAATGGTTCGTATTTTCCCACCAGTTTTTAGCGAGGGAACAATACAGTGCCTCCCGCGGCGTTCATTGTCTCGGGCTTGAATGTGGCCATTAATGTTCGGTACCTTTCCTTCCAATATCTTCCAGATGTAAATTATCCGGTACCTTTCACGTCGTCTTTGCAGCGAGAACATTTTTGTCTTCTTCAGACATGACCAGTAGTTCCGATCAGCTTGAATTTTCCGTAGAAAGGACCACTGAATGGCTTCAAGCTTTTGGATGAGCCTAGGGCTACTTGGGTTCCACAAGACAGAACAGTATTCCAAAACTGGAATGACCAAGGATTTATACAGCGTGACCATTGCACGATATTCTCTGGTTTTAAATGTCCTCAGGATCCAGGCAATGAGGTTCTTGGCTTTTTCCACAACTTTGTTTATTTGATTGCTAAAAAGACAATCACTAGACATAGATACACCGAGGTCCTTTACTTCTTGCTTTATGTTTATCATTTTTCCTGACGGAGTGTGGTATGATATCTCGCTTTTTAGCTGGTCGTTATTACCATAGCGGAGAAGCTCAAATTTCACGTCATTTAGCTCCATGTTATTGTCCTCCGTCCATTTGTAGATCTGATCGAGATCCTTTTGAAACAACACAGCATCCTCGGGAGACCGAACGGATTTTGTGGCCCTTGTATCATCGGCGAATGACCTGACTATTGACATGGCGATATCTTCATCAATGTCCCCAATAAGGATTAGGAAGATTATGGGTCCCAATACACTTCCCTGGGGAACTCCAGAAATGACAGGTTGTGGCTTCGAGGTTGCACCATCAACCATAACTGTTTGGAGGCGATTACTCAGGAAGGATTCGATCCATTTGAAGATGCTTCCACGAATGCCAAGATCAAATATTTTCTGCAGAACTATTTTGTGGTCAACTTTGTCAAAAGCTTTGGCAAAATCTAAGTAGACAACATCTGCATTAGCGCCATCATCAAGAATTGATAGAATGGTGTCAAACTGCTCAAGGAGTTGACTTAAACAAGATCTTCCAGATCTCATCCCATGCTGACTGTCATTGAACAGGTTATTTTCATTCATGTGTCTAACTATGTGTTTCCGTATGACTTTCTCAAAAAGTTTAATGAGGTGGGAGGTCAAAGCTATTGGTCTATAATTGGCAGCCACCGACTTGCTTCCACCTTTGTGAATGGGTGTAATAAGAGAATTCTTTAGTTTGCTTGGAACGACCTCTTCTTCAAGACTTTTCGTCCATAGAAATACGAGAGCATGGACCAAATGGGCCCTGCAGTTTTTCAGTAGTAATGCAGGAAAGCCGTCAGGACCCGCAGCAGCTGACGGAGAGAGTTCATCAATTGCAAGCTCAAAATCGGCTGCAGTTAGAGTAACAGTTGACAGTATAGAATATTCCCTTAGTAACATATAAGATGCTTGCGTTTTCTGTCGTTTTCCACCACGTGAGCATCTTTTTTTTTATAAAAGAGCAGTTGTCATGGAATCATGTAAAATAACCCTAAAAATCAAAAAAACACAAATCTCTACATGGCTGGGCATTCACCTGAAAGCATATTTCAACTGTATTTTTGCAATCTCGATAATAAAGTAGAGTCGATTTGCCCTCCTGCCTTCAGACATAATAACTTAGTAACAAAAACTTTAAAATGCTGATCTGTTCTGCCATCATACAAAGGAGGGTAATGATTAAAACAGCTGCAATTTTAAGAAAAATCCTCGAATGCGGAAACCAACCCGCATAAGCTACAAAGGTTAACCAGTCACATTGAAGTTATAATAAGAAAAACAAAACTATAAGAAGAATACCACCGCACGAACCAAGGAACATAAACTGCAAGAAGTGTCATATGCTTCCTTCCCCCCCCCCCGAAAAAAAATAGTGATGGCACTGGCCTCGGCTGATACTACACAACATAGTCGTAGAGGGTCAAGCCTAATGCTTCATCATGCGTGTTTTCAAAAATTAAGCATTCCATTTTATAGAGATTCAGCCTTTCATCAATTTCTAGGGATTTAACCATCTACAACATAATAAAGATTTTTGAGACAACTTATATCACTATTTAAAATATATATATATATATTCCTAAGATTGAATTAGAAGAGAAAATGGGAACGATAGTTTTATTGGTGGGACAACATTTGTTGTGTTTATCAGTTAAGATGTACACACATCGGAATGTAAGTATTGAAAATACTTTTATCTGTAGATTTGTTTAGACTGATTGAAGGGAAATATAAATAAAGCAGGATGGTAATTTCAGGGGAATTGTGTCAGGAGGTGATGAGAAAGTTGTTGGCTGAAAGACGTCAGCGAAAGAAAGACATCAATTAGAAGCCAGTTTAGTGATTTGCCCAGGGAGTTCCCACGCTGGGTGTTTGTGATGTGAACGAGGTGACACACCTGCAGAGCAAGAATAGTCTAACAGATACACTGACACGTATGGTCCATTTGAGAACGACGTTCTTTATGTAGCGTCTATAATAATAATAAGTATAATAATGATAATAATGATAATAATGATAATAATAATAATAATTCCAGCGGATCACAGAGTGAAGATCAAAGAGACGGAAAAAAGAAGCAAATATACTGAACTTGCCAGAGAATTGAAAGGAATATGGAACATGAAGAAAGTCAGTATAACACCAATAAGCATAGGAGCACTAGGAACAGTCCCCAAAAACATGGAGAAAAGACAAGGAGAAATAGGAAACAAAGGGATAACTGAAACCATACAAAGGACAGTAATGATCAAAACAGCTACAATCCTGAGAAATGTCCTCGAATGCGGAAACCAACCCACATAAGCAACGAATGGAGAACAAACACATCGAAGTACAAGACAACAGAACCGGGGAAAATACAACCGCACGAGAGAGGCGCAAGCATAGGCTGACACAACGAAAATTATGGACAGAGGGTCGAGGAGGGAAAGCGCAAACCAGACCTCAACTGGAAGAGCGAGGACAGCTCTGGGACCTGGGGGAGGCTTGTTGCCACTCGGGCCCCAGAGGGGACCAATGGCCCTTATCAGCGGGAAATCGGTGGTAAGTGGCTGTTGCGATACTGCAAGGTCATCAGCGGTGATGAACGGAGAGAAGTGGAGCATACTGGAAGTCTGAGGAGACTTGTTGTCACTCAGACTCCAAGGAATGCCACAGGTTGTTGGCAGTGGGCGATCACTGACGTTGACCTGTGTGATAACTCCTAGTGAGTAAATAATAATAATAATAATAATAATAATAATGATAATGATAATGATAATAATGATAATGAAATACATTGAACTAGCTAGACAACTGAAAGGAATATGGAGCATGAAGAAAGTCTGTATAATTTCCAATAATCGTAATAGCACTAGGAACAGTCCTAAAAAGCCTGGAGAAAAAACTGGGAGAAATTGGAATCAAACGATCATTGAGACCATACAAAGGTCGGTAATGATCAAAACAGCTGCAATTTTAAGGAAAATCCTCGAATGCGGAAACCAACCCGCATAAGCTACGAAGGTTAACCAGTCACATGGAAGTTACAATAAGAAACAAACAAAATCACAGGAAGAATACTACCGTACGCACCAAGGAACAGAAACTGCAAGAATTATCATATGCTTCCCCCTCTCCCCCCCCCCCAATGATGGCACTGGGCTCGGCTGATACCATACAAAATAGTCGTAGACGGTCAAGGAGGCGAGAAGGGAGAGTACTAACCAGACCTCTACTGCGAAGAGTGCTGGGACCTTGGGGAGGTTTATTGCCACCCAAATCCCGAAGGAAGACCAATGGTCGTTGCCAGTGAGAAATCAATGGAAAGCGGCTGTTGCGATACCGCAAAGTCATTTGTGGTGGTGATCGAAAAGAGGTAGAGAGTACTATGACTCAGACTCCCGGGAACACCACCGGTTTTTGTCGGTGAGCAATCACTGACGATTACTTGTGTGATAACTCTTAGTGAACAGAAATAATAATACTTCTATATAATAATCATATAGAAACAAATAAGCTTATTTAAACTTTTGCAAGAAAAATTCTTAATAGATATGTCACAGTTTATGAATTCTAGAATGAAATCAAAGTAGCATAAACAGTAGTAGAGTCTCGGATATGTCATGTATATTTATGAAAATGATACTTTTATCAGTACAGACTAATTTTATCGTTTTAAGGAACAAGACTCGTACCCGTAATAATAAACGATTGATTCTGAGCAAAAAATGTATTCATCCAGCGCTAAGTTATTACACGCAATTCGCTGTTTATGAAACACGTAAGTTTCATCGGATTCTAAACTTGTATTTTCTAATTCTAATACGCAGTCATTACAAAAATACATCTAAGCTTATTGGACATTAGAATTTAATTTCCAATTTTTTGTTTTAATATTTAACCTAAATACTGTTTATTCTTTAAAGTCTAAAGATCAATTTTTAGGACATTTATAATCTAAACATTAACATGCACTTTTGTATTAGTTAAATAAACATTTGCTTTTTATAAAATTTTGAAATAAATAAGAGTACTACCGAATCGAGATAAGTTCAAGTCATTGGAACTATTAACAAAAGTATGAGTTTGTTTAAAATAAAATCAGGCAATTATCTGATAAAAAGTTAAATCATCAGTGAGTATTAATTACTTATATTTATAAGCATCTCGTTTGTTACTATCATAAACATTTCAAGTACATATTTGTCATTTTAGTACGAAACGTAATTTTATAATAGAACGAGAATACCCGTCCCAGGATGGTGAGATGAATTCTCCGAACAGAACCGTTTTGCATCACGTTTATGTCCCGATTTACGAAAATGAAAATTAAGACATTACGATAATAAACCGTATGTCTAGAATAATTATTTGGTACTCTTATAGCTATCGACCCATATTTCCGTGACTTCGCGTCGTCAACGTTCGGGCAGGTCTCAGAAGCGGCCGAGAGTTTACGAAATATTAACCAGCGTTCAATAACAAAAATGAATTTCAATTATATATGTCAACTTGTTGAATCTCCCTAAAGACTAATTGAGGTTTTAGAGAAAAATATGTAGAAAAAAAAATTCAAAAAAATTCAAAAACAAAAACATTTGCTTCACAAATCAAACAAAATCATATTTTGAAACTTTCCGGTGCACAAAAAAACACATTTTATTTTTAAAAAACATTTGATTAACAATGGTTACTTTTGACAAAAAAAAAACACATCTAATTTAGCTAAGGTTATTTCGTTCTTTATTTTTATATATATTTTAGTTTGGTTTTCTTCGCCGTACGTTATCGGTTGCCAGTCTGCAAATTATCGTTTGGCAGTTTTCGCCTCGTCGACCTTCGGGAGCTTCCGTAACCTGCACGAACGTTGACGACGCGAAGTCTCGGAAACATGGGTCGTCAGCTATCATAGTACCTATTATTTTAATGCTAATCAAGATCTATTACATGAATGTTAATTCTAAAACGTGTCTAAAATGTAAGGCTTTAGCTTAAGGGGTCTTAGGAAGCAATTGAAAATCAGGAAATTTTGCTTCATCAATGTTTTATGATTATAGATCAAATTCAATGGAACTTATACATTTGAATTCAAAAACTGGGAGTGCGTGCCCATATTATACCCCTAAAAATACTTTAAAGTACACAAATAAAATTACAATTTGAAGAATATCTATTAATTGATGTCTGATACGTATTGTAAAAATTTTACAAAAATCGAAGTTATCTTAATTTTCCCGAATGTTTCATCCATTATTCCTCCTTTGCATAAAATTAAGCTAAATATAGCCAACATTTAAAGAATGTCTCCCAAGATTCATAATGCATAATGACCAGTTAATTAGTTTAGGATTGAATCCTGTGCATACAAATACTAAACTTATGATAAATATCAAAGCGGACAATGAAATGCTATTTACTATAGATATTCATTATGTTTTATGATTTAGCAAATTAACTTAGGAATTACTTGTAAGATGAGAAACAGCTCAATTTATGGTGAGGGTTAGGGTTAAAACCAACACATAATTATTAACAGAATCAGTGGAATCGAGAAATTTAAATGGAAACTCGGGTTTTTTTAATTCCGGAATATTTTACCGAAATTTTATTTTCATTTTAATTTTACAAATAATTTCATGTTTTATGTCGGTAAGAAAAATCTTGCAAAGTGAACTGAACTGTTGTGAAGTAGTAAAAGCAATTTTGATCTTTTTCTTTATATTCAGATGAATAGATTTTATGGTTTAAAATAGTGAAAATAAACTTTTTTCTATCTATCTATAAAAAGACAACACTCGGCATTCCAGAAACGCATCTACAAATAAAAACCTCATTAAAATTGGGGATAATTTTCTTTTAAACTTCATTAAAATTACGGATGATTTTCTTTTAAACTTCATTAACATTTGTGGTAATATTCTTTTAAACTTCATTAATATGTGGGATAATTTTCTTGATAACTTCATGGACATTTGGAATAATTTTCTTTTAAACTTCGTTAAAATTTAGAAAAATTTTCTTTTAAACTTCATTAAAAATTAATATAATTTTCTTTAAAACTTTTTAAAACTTTATTAAAATTTGGGATAATTTTCTTTCAAACTTCATTAAAATTTAGGATAATTTTCTTTTAAACTTAATTAAAATTTGGGATAATTTTTTTTAAACTTCATAAAAATTAAAGAATATTTTTCTTTCAAACTTCATTAAAATTTAGGATTATTGTCTTTCAAACTTCATTAAAATTTGGGATAATTTTCTTTCAAACTTGATTAAAATTACGGATGATTTTCTTTTAAACTTCATCATAATTTTGGATTATTTTCTTTTAAACTTCGTTAAAAGTTTAGATAATTTTCTTTTAAACTTCATAAAAATGTGGGATAATTTTCTTTCAAACTTCATTAAAACTTGGAATAATTATCTTTTAAACTTAATTAAAATTTGGGATAATTTTCTTTCAAACTTTATTAAAATTTAGAATAATTTTCTTCCAAACTTCATTAAAATTTTAGATAATCTTTTTAAAACTTTATTTAAATTTGGGATAATTTTCTTTCAAACTTCATTAAAATTTTAGATAATTTTCTTTTAAACTTGATTAAAATTTTGGATAATTTTTTTAAAACTTCATTAAAATTTAAGAAAAATTTTCTTTCAAACTTCATTAAAATTAAGGATAATTTTCTTTTAAACTTCATTTAACTTTGGGATAATTGTTTTTTAAACTTCATTAAAATTTAGGATTTTTTTGCTTTCAAACTCCATTAAAATTAAGGATAATTTTCTTTGAACCTTGATTAAAATTAGAAATAATTTTATTTCAAACTTCATTAAATTTTGCAATAATTTACTTTCAAACTTCATTAAAATTTTGGATATTCTTTTAAAAACTTCATAATAATTTAGGATAATTTTCTTTCAAACTTCATTAAAATTTGGGATAATTTTTTTTCAAACTTCATTAAAATTTGGAACAATTTATTTTTAAACTTCATTAAAATTTAGAATGATATTCTTTTGAACTTCATTAAAATTTAGAATAATTTTCTTTCAAACTTCATTAAAATTTGGGATAATTTTCTTTCTAAACTGAGAAATTAAGTTCTTTTATTGTGTTTTCTTTAATTATTTTCATCGCGTTATTTCGAAAGTGAAAATATTGGCTTTTTCAGCAGGAAAAGTTTTGCTTACTTTAAAAGTATTTATTTCTGAGTCGTCAGAAGTAATTTTCATGCAAATTAAATCCGAGGAATTTGCACTTGTATGTTTTAAACTTTGATAGAACAAGCAAAACAAAGAAATGGATACTAACCGCAGCTACTGATGAATAACGTTTCTAATTACAAAGTTTCCATGAGAGATTTCAACTATATCTTTGATAATCAAACTTTCTATATATTGTTGATTTTGTAAACTTATGTCATTACAGAATATCTCCAGGTGTAGCTGTAATAAAGGATAGTCTGGAAATTTAGTACCAGTTAATTTAGACTAATAATGGTAAATTCCTAAAATTCCATTATCGTATTTGATAATCCCAATGAGAAATCAGAAGTTCTAAACCATTGTGTCTTCTTTTGCATAAAAATATACCGAAACGATATCTTATAGAGTTATACTCAATCTCTATTTTACAAATGTGACAAGAATAATAAATAATTAAAACGAAATTATGTAAATAATTTTCATATATAAAAGTTTTGAAAGACCAAATCAAAAATTCCTTTTGGCCAAGATCAAAGTGTAGTATCTGTTCCGATGGATACTACACTCTATAGACCGGTATCGTCTTGGCCTTCGGGTCTTGATTCCGCCGGTCTGTGGGTTTGTCCTGTGCAGTTCTAGGAGGTCCACCCTCATAGGCTTTGCCTCCCATCTTTGGGGAGGAGTAAGTTTATCGCTTACTGCCTTAGGCGCCCCTACCGGAGAATGCTGACGGGGCTACCAAGGCATTTATTGTAGGCCAGAGTGCTCGCCTTCTCGGGCGCTGGCTTTTCAAATCCCACTTTCCGACCTTGTGTCACATATTCCTTCTATGGAAAGGAGTTGGACATCGCTTCCTGAAGACGGTCGCGAGACCGAAAGCGCTCGAGGAATGTCCCACGATACAACTTTACGTGCCATACTCAACCAATTAACATTAGAAACCCGACGAATCGCTCGCCGCGTCGAGAAATTAACAAGAAAGATAGCGAAGAAAGAAAACTCTGTGGTCTTCAACGACGCGTGTATAAGAAATGACTTGCTGCCGAAATATATATATATATATATATATATATATATATATATATATATATATATATATATATGGAATAATTCATGAAAATAAAATGCCGTGGTGGACAAAATGTGTGAAAAATGACAAACGGAAAACAGGTTAAAGTGCAGGAAAAAAACAAAAACAAGAGATTTGACCGGTTTCATTCGTGTTGAAAAACGAAACCGGTCAAATCTCTTGTTTTTTGTATTTCTTCTGCACTTTAACCTGTTTTCCGTTTGTCATATTTCACACACACACACACACACACACACACACATATATATATAGTTCGGCAGCAAGTCATTTCTTATGCAAACATCGTTAAATACAACAGAGTTTTCTCTCTTCACGATCTTTCTTGTCAATTTCTCGAGCGATTCTTCGGTTTTCGGGGGGAGTATGGCACCTAACGTTGAATCGTGGGCCATTCCTCTAGCGAGCTCGGTCTTCAGGAGGCCGTGTCTTATTGTTACTAAGAGCCGTATTTATAGTGTTATTATTAGTTATATATCAATTAATTTACATATATATATATATATAATTATTAATGACAATATATGTATTAGCATATACTTTGTAGTCTCCTTAAAAGATTCAGCTCAATGATTGTCAATTATTGATAACAGAGCAAATATAAGTCAGTTCATATTATATTCCAATAAACATGGTTTTATTTTATTATTTTTATTTTCTCACATTTCCAAAAAACATAACATTTTTATGTCAATATCGTCTCCGCAACACTACAAAATCATCAGAAAAATTCTCAAAGAGTAAAAAGTTCTTGGATTATAGTGTCTTGAAAAAACCTACACTATTAAGTAGTTCATTTTTGGGGTGAAAACAAACAAAAACAAATAAAAGAGAGCAACAACTACACGTTGTTTGGCACAAGACAAATGAAACGGACCGTAAAAGTATATCTCACAGAAATAGTATGTTTTTTCGAAAAGTGAAAAAATAAAAATAATAAAATAAACCATGATTATTGGAATATAATATGAACTGACTTATATATAAATATATATATATATATATATTTTTATTTTTATTATTATTATTATTATTATTATTATTATTATTATTATTATTATTATTATTATTATTATTATTATTATGTATTAATTGTTGAAGACTGATAAAGCGTTAGCAACAGTGGTGAATGCTATTTTAATTGTGGGTTGTAATTTTTTATGTGTAGGGCTTCGAAGATTTTTAGTCTGTTGGTGTAGTTGTTTTTATGTATTATCTTAGTATTAGTTGTTTATATATGTCTTAGTTCGATTGATTCCATACTTTGTTTGTGTGATATATATATATATATATATATATATATATATATATATATATATATAATATATATATAATATATATTATATATATATAATATATATTATATAGATATATATATATATATATTATATCTATACATATATAAATATAATATATATATAATATATATTATATACATATATGTATATATATATTATATCTATACATATATATATATAATATATATTATATACATATATATATATATTATATCTATACATATATATATAATATATATTATATCTATACATATATATATAATATATATTATATACATATATATATATATTATATCTATACATATATATATATTATATACATATATTATATATATATATATTATATCTATACATATATATATATATTATATACATATATTATATATATATATAATATATATAATATATATTATATACATATATATATTATATCTATACATACATATGTATATATATATTATATACATATATTATATATATATATATAATATATATAATATATATTATATACATATATTATATTATATATATATATATAATATATATAATATATATTATATACATATATATATATTATATCTATACATACATATGTATATATATATTATATACATATATTATATATATATATATATATATATATATATATATATATATATATATATATACATATACATATATAATTCAGACAAGGTAAACATCCACAGGATAGGAATCCAAAGAATGTCAACCGGGTTCATCAAATATGATCAATATCAAATAGAGCTTATATGCATATACGATTATTTTTATTTCTACATACACGTACAATATATGCCATAACATCGACATACCAGTATCGAAGATTTTGTACATGTATGTATAAAAAAATAATCATATATATATATATATATATATATAATGTATATATATATATAAGAGGGAAGCAAGTAATTATTTGTGTACAGGTTTATTTTAATCAATATTCTGTTTATATAAGTATTTCAAACGTAAACATTATTTGTATTTACGAGAAATTAACAGTTACTTAATAAATCGACAAAAATATAATTTAATAAATTAGAAAGAAATCTTATGTTTTTACTTATTAGTGAAGCAGCATAGAAAATTGTCTCTAACTTGAAGGTATAGTGTAATTTTATAGGTTGAACTTTGTCTAAAAGATTTTATAGAGGTGATCATAATATGAGTCTTTATTAAAATATTTGAATGCAGGTTTATAAGTGAACGTTTAAATACGTGCAATCGTTAAGATTTCAGAATATTTCAATCTAATCCAATGAAAGTATTCTTTCATGAAGACAATCCAGTGAAAATAAGGAATATTACGTTTTCGACGCAGAAGAGTCTCAATTTTCTCGTTCGCATTGCATGTCTAAAAATCAAGAATTTTTCTCTCGA
The DNA here is from genome assembly GCA_963556195.1 of Sepiola atlantica. Lineage (NCBI taxonomy): Eukaryota > Metazoa > Mollusca > Cephalopoda > Sepiida > Sepiolidae > Sepiola > Sepiola atlantica. The sequence goes on along the minus strand of OY744516.1, from coordinate 232,143,211 downwards.
AATTTTCAAAAATCAGAACTATATCGTCTCGTGTAAATGGTCCCCCCGTTTTATAAAATCGGGGGACTTATGTTTTGAGGCATGTCCGTCCGTCCGAATTTATCTGCGCAACCATCCATTGAATTTCTCTGAAATTTTGCATGAACTTGTAACGTTGGTCAGGTTAGAAAGTGACATTCTCCGATTTTTTAAAAAAATCTGGTTAGCCCCCCACGGGGGTCAAAAGGCCCCGAAATGGCAAAAAATGACATTTTTTTCTCATAACTTTTCATCCATCCATTCAATTTCTCTTAAACTAGGCCAAAATGTGGAGGCAATTATTCCTAATAGAAAATAAGTATCGATGCCCTTGGAAAAAATCTGGTTCGCGTCCCCATGGGGTAAAAAGCCCCCCAAATGGCAAAAAATTACCCTTTTCTCCCATAACGTTTGATCCATTCATTTAATTTTTCTGAAACTTGGCCAAAATGTAGAGGCAATTGTTCTGGATATAAAATAAACATCCTTGACCTCAGAAAAATTCTGGTTCTCGCCCCCAGGGGGTCATATGGAGGTCAAAAATGCCCCAAATTGCCCAAATTTATTGCATTTTACACTCGCCACATCGAATCACATACAGAGGGGGACCACGCACGCGCGGCTTGTTTAACTACGGTTTAATATCATTTAATCAGTGTATAATACCTTGGCGCTCTAACCTTAATATAGAGTTATAAAACTTTTATATACATCATTAGACCTTTTATAAAATGAACATATACCTTACCCTAAACAATGTATCTCACGCTGAACACTATTTGGTTGTCTTTACTTTCTATACAGAACAAACATACAAAATAACTACTTATCTACTTTAAGAACCATTACGTCGGTGTTATCATACGTTTCTGAACCACTGGTCTTCAACCTAGCTCGATTGAATTCATAGTTCAAGACCTTCAGAATCCTTGTACGGAAGCTCTTCTATACTGATGATACGGTTTTCATTGAACACACTGGGGAGGAAATGCAGATGTTAATGGACGTCTTCTCTCGAGCATGTATCACCTTTAGACTCACCATAAATCTGGAGAAAACTTAAGTAATACTCAGTATTACCCCTGGACTCCAATATGTAGACCCTAACATCTACGTCAAACGAACTAGATTAAGTGCAGTTGACTCATTTTTATATATGCGTGGCACTCTCTCCCGTGATCGATCCTGCAAACTCTGAGACACCTCTAAGAATTGAAAAGGCTAGCAAAGATGTTGGTAGGGTGTAATAGCGCGTGTGGTCAGAGAGAGCTATTACCATCAAAATAAAAATTTGTGTGTACGAGTTATGCGTCTTGTCTGTTCTGTATTCTTCAGAGACGTGGACTATGTATCGCAGACACATCAAGGTTCTGGAGAGGTTCCACCAAACGTGTTTCAGGAGGATCCTAAATATTAAGTTCAAATCATATATACTAGACACCAATGTTCAACAGCCAGCTAGGGTTCCGAGTATAGAAGTGCGTACTATACGTAGTCAGATGCGCTGGGCAAGGCACTTAGTAAAGCTGGGAGATTGCGGAAGCAATCAGTGCCAAACGCCCTAGCTACATTTCAACTTTACCATGGGTGTGGTTTATGTGACAGAATATGTCTGTCTTTCGGGATCTGATCTACTGAGTCACATGAGATCATATGGTAGGAGCTAAATAAACAACTGTCCAACAGGGTTTTATATAGCTAACTATAAACGAGAAACAAGTAGCTTTGTATGTAATACTTGTAGCAAGACTTGTAAAAATAAGTCGGGCCTGCTGAGCCATTTGCGTGCCCACAACCTGGCATTGCAATCTTGTAGAGATACCATTCTTATATAAATAAGTAGCCATCATATATATATATATATATATATATATGTGTGTGTGTGTGTGTGTGTGTAAGCTATGAAAATATATTCATGGCAATTAAGCTACACACAGACTCCCGCATTTCATCTACGGGGGCAATCTTCAGGCTAAAATGCATGGACTAATTTTTGCTGGCTATTTTATATACACGGCTAGCTAGTTAACCAATCAGATTCTTTGTTGTTCTTTCAGCCAATCGTTGGGCTTCCCGCGAACAAAAGTCTTGTTGGTGTTATTTCATATATCTTGTTCTATTGTTCAGTTTTCTATAGATTGGCCTATATCCTTTTTCCTTTGTTGTGTAAAACTTCACTGATTGACGTTCATGGTAAAAGGTAATGGGAAGTGTGGCTGAGGAACATAAGCAATTATTGCGATGTGATGTTGGAATGAAATAGGTTTTTTTATTTCTTATCCTTATTTCCTAAAATTCAGTTTATAAGCCAAATGAAAGCAGACTGAGAAGTAAACAGATGCCGTCAATGCATTAAAGTCACTTCAGGCAAATTAGATGAGAATTATATATTGATTTTCGTCTAGAAGAAATTAATGAGTGCAACTATGAATACTTTAGTTTTAATACTTTGAGCAGATGCGGAAACGTTTAAATTATATAAAAACTAAATAATCGTACATTTAAATTGAGTAAACAGATTTTACAAAAACAGTAAAATTGCGGTGTAAAGTTTAATCACAAAGAATTATTTTTCTTTGTGATTAGACTTTACACCGCCATTTTACTGTTTAATTTTTAAATCTATTTACTAAATTTCAATGTACGATAGCGATTGAAAAGTGAATATAAAATAGAAGACAAAAAGAACGATTTCTGAAGAATTGTAAAGTGAATAGTAACATCTAAAACAATGGTGGCCCATCTATGTCCGTCATGGAAAATGATAAACCAGTTTCTTTGATGGAAGACTGTTACCTTTTGACGACATGCTTGAGTAGACATTTAGTTTGTAGACGAGTGAGGTATTGTCGCCCTTTGATTGTCGCCCTTCGTTTGAGACATCGAATAGACACGAATGTTCTATCTATTTGCCTTCCCTTTTATTATTTGATGTTACTACTGCTACTACACAACTTCCTTACATATGTCTGGCCCGATAATATTGGATTTGTCTCCCTTGTGGGCTAACCTCTATAAATAGAGGTAATTATTGTAATGGTCATGAATATAAAATGCCAGTAAAATAATCCTCTGACATAATCATAACAAGATGGAGAATAGACTAGTCTTTTATTAATTTCGCCCTTCTGTATCGATGTGAACGAAAGTAAAAAGGTTACTAACATGTATCAGTTGCCTAACCCTAACCATTCTCCTTTTTTTAGCTTACTTTTTCCTTTCCCTTTCTTACCTGTTGCATCAAGAGAAATTGGATACATTCAAATCAATAGCTTCATGCTATGTCCGCTCTCGAAATACATTTTATAAAAAAACATGATTTCACATAAGGGTGCGAATTTTACAATGTTTAACCAATAAAAATCATTCTCTCTTGTTCGATACAATAAACTTAGCAAGCCGCTGTGTAATGCCAATTTTTAATAGAACCAGCAATGCAACAACCGAAAATTCACGGAAAGTTCAGTTAGCCAAACACAAGACAACCAGCTCGAACGACATTACGCTTATTCTACCTGTCATTCGACGCCAGGGATAGTAACTGACTACTTAACTCACGACCACGTGAGAAAGCAAGGGAGCAGTCAGAATCCTGAAAAGAGCTCTCGGTTGGAGTCTGTAAATAGCGGGTGATCGTATAGCATTTGAAAACAAACATATAGACATGCACACATCTATAACTCATCTATTTTTCCATCTTACAACACGAGAACATTAGCTTTTCTAACGAACAATTTATTTACTCAAAATATCTCTCACATCACTGTAAATGTGTAAATATATGAATATATTTTGTTCGTGAACCATGTTTTTATCTCTTTCATTCCCAACGGTTTTTTATTAATTTAGCACTTGCTAAATAGTGACCTATTCTTAATCATGCATAACATAGTTTTTTTTTCTATTTCAACTCGTATAAAATTATTGTCAGCGTGCGTATTTGTATATTTCCAAAGAGGCAACTGTTGTGTATATCCTATCTAAGCCAGGATTCACGCTATACATCCTCCTGTGTATATCATGTCACACAGGCATCACGCGTTTACACTCGTAAAATATCCCTGTCGTTAACTTGGGTTAGTCATTTAAGACACTCTCATTCTAAAAGTTCAGGTTCCAAATTAATTCTATTGTTTCAATCTGGTTTCAGTTTTGAATCTGATGTATGTATTTCTATTCTTAGTGCCACATACAAATCCGAAGTCCAGTTTATTATTTTTCAAAATTATTCCTATCCAAAAAAATTGAATCAAACATAGTACATTGCACTCTCAATCAAGGTTATGTTATTTGAATCGATGGGTACATGTTTTCAGGGGTTGTTTTACCCTCTGTGATCCCCTAAAAATATAATCAAACACATTCATGCTACTATATATGTTTAACAGTTAATATGAATTCGTTTTTTTAGTGTTAAAACTATGGATACATTTATTTTCAAAGAAGTATTGGTCCCCATTTGCCCTTCTTTTTTCGAAATAAATCAAACATATCTCATTTGACGACCTTTCATGTCTATTATACAAGAAAGAGAAGATAGAACAGACTTTCAAATGAGGAATTATGTGCTTATTGTGTTCACATTAAAATACTAAAGCGGTCTAGAAATTTGGAGAGTCTTTCGTGATTCCTTTCTATAATATGGTGTACATTTCATGCAAATCGGAAATATCCGAATGAGGTGTTTGGTTGCTTTTATTACTCCACAAACCATTGGAAACCCGGATAAATGTATTCATAAACTAAAGCTGAGTTAATGGACGTTTGTTTCCTTAAAACCTTTTTCTATATAATGTTATAACACAAAATACCTTTTTAAAATAGCTATAAATACCATAGTTATGGGATCGAACTATGCTTGGAAAAATGGTGTTTAATTGTTCTAATTATCCTTAATTCATCCTTAACTGAACAAATCATCAATATCTCTTTGTTATCTGTGCGTTTCTCTCGCCCCCTCTCACTTGGTTGATTCAACCACTCTCTAATAGTTATTAATGTTTCTGAGCATTTAACGAAAGAGCACACACACACACACATATGTAAATTAGATGGCAAAATAAATGTCTTTATTTCTATATAACCCATAAGAATAATATTAATGTAAAAAGACTTAAATACTTCTGCAGAATTTTAACCAAACTGTGTTTTGTACTTCAACCCAACCTTAATCCATGTTTTAGATTCAGTTCATCAAAACGGTTTGGGTAGGTTCGTATTTCTAATTGTGATTTTCTTTGGAGGGAATATCCTTTTGCTACAGAAGTTACCAAGACCACATGATTGACACTACGACCCATGCCGAAATTAAGTACTGAATTCGGAGAAACACAATGAGAGGACAATCACGGCCTGTGCAATTCGTTTGGTTCTTTGACCATTGTCTGGGAGTCGATTGACTCGATTAGAAAAGTAGCTATGCTACAAAGCAGAGCACCAGAAGGACGTTTATGTAGGCTTACGGTTGCGCCAAGAGATTCCTGTCTTTTGATACATGAAGGTATACAAATAACGTAACGAGGAAAAATACAAGAAATACAATGTTCCAGAGACGTATTATATTTAGTTATGAAAAAGAATTGCTTCACAGATATGTCATAATTAATGATTTTTTTTAATAAAATGAGTGTAGAATAGAATAAATAGTGTACCGTCCCAAGTGGTAAAGGAATACGTCTGGTATATTTATAAACACATGCAATTATTTTTATATACAAACGTTTAAAAAATAACGAAATAATTTCAATCAACTTTCGCATTTCGTCAGTGACCCCAGGATGAACAACGGTTGTTTGAAATATCTCATTGACAAAAGAAAAACAGAAAAGCATGTATTTATGTTTCAAATACTTCCTCAAAAATGCCGAACGAGGTTTGAAAATATTTTTTAAACGCAGCGTTTTGGGGGGTTTTTTTTAATCATTTTTTTTCTCAAAAGCAAATGCTTATTTTAAAGAAGAGCATGCGTGGAAAACAACTATTATAATGTATTCAAAATTGACAAAAAAAGTAGAAAAAATAGTTGGCATCCGTATATTCTGCTTATAAGCACATACACTTATTCTTATATGCAAGCGTTTAAAACCAAATGAAACATTTCAACCAACTTTCACTGTTCGCTAGTGACCACAGGAAACGATAGCGTAGTGTGACGCAGTGTGACGCAGTGTGACGCAGTGATTACACTTCCTCAATGAAAACGGACATGAAGTTGCACCCGATCTCTTTTCTCCGACATTTAATTTTTCGACCATGATGGAAGTCAAAATAGTAGATATTACTGAACGGATTGCTTTCGTAATTTATTTGATTATAGTCACACCTCTTCAAATTTTTTGTCTATATTCAAAATACAAATGAAGCAGTAATTATACTGAATCTCTCATGTGTGACATACAAAATTGAAATAATGCATACAGTTTAGTAAGGTTCAGTTTCAAAAGAAACGTAGGATTTGTCGTGCTATGTATATTCTAAGAATGCTCTGCGGAAGAAGACTTTTGAGCTTTTGTATCATTTTAATAGGGAAACAAACAGTTGAATCGCTAGTCGGGGTGTAATTAAGTTGACATTATGTAACGCACGCTGTAATACGTAAAGTAACCTTAAGTAAATTCATACCGTATTTACTTTACAGTATTATGAGTCGAAGGATGAGGACTTTATACTGCTTGGGTTATCACTGATACCAACGTGCTGAATTAGTAATCAGGGAAAACGGCCGATTAGGTAAACTATAAAAAATCATAAATAAATGGATAAAAAATAATAAATTCCAACAAAATTAATTATCTTAAACACATGGTAATTACTGACCTAAAATGCATACGAAGCGGTTTTTTATATGTAGCGTTAGTTTATGAAGTTATGTCGGTCAATCACATAAAGAAAAATCTCACGTCACTTTATATATATATATATATATATATATATATATATATATATATATATATATATAAGTGACGTGAGATTTTTCTTTAATAACAAGCAGTGCAAATAGCTACATGCACGATCCGAACGCCGTTCGTAGATCACTCTAAACTGCTTAGATAAATCTAGCCGCCGACTCGCTATTTACATTTAAATTCCTCTCTATTTACTAATTAAGTGGCTATGGCCGATTGGATAAGACTCTCGACTACGAATCAGTGGCGATTTGTGATCGGGGTTCGCGCCCACCGACCGTTGAGAATTAGTTCCTACACTGAACATTGCGTTGGCATGAAACATCGATGTCTGTATATATTAAAATATGTAATAAATATTTATTCATAAATATTATATATATATATATATATGTATATATATATATATATATATATATATATATATATATATATATATATATATATATATTAAAAGAAAAAACTAAACACATATCATGGCTGTCAGCATTATGAATTATTTCGACCTAGATAGGTCTCGTCAGATGCGTAAACAGCCACATTTAGGCACATTCAGTTCCTAAATGTGATTGTTTACACATCTGATGAGATCTATCTAGGTCGAAATAATTCATAATGCTGACAGCCATAATGTGTGTTTAGTTTTTCTTTTAAAATGTATTCCTGCTCTGTTCAAAAGTATTTTGAGCTTTTGTACTCGGAATCTAGTCGAAATCCTTCAACTCTGCACAAACACACACACACACCTATATATAAATATATATATATATATATATATATATATGTAAGTTGTGTATGTGCGTAATTAGTCTTACCTGACCTAATGTGATTAAAAACACACTAACCTATAAAACTCTAGGCCGCAAAAAACGGCGTGTTAATTGTTTGTTTTTCATAAATAAATTGAGTTTCCTTGTAGAAATAAATAAAATGACCTTCCATTACATCCTACGCATTCAATTATTTCTAGATGTTTTTTAGTTCAAGATAACGTAATCTAACTTTACGCAAAATTCCTGATATGCCATATTTAAATGTATGGAACACGAAATGACAGAATTTGACAGCATTCTATTAACTCAATTTCAATAATTTTTCAGCTTCTTTTCGCATAAGTGATCAGAACAAATAACCTCTTCACTTTAATTCCACCTTTTCGTCAGAGTTGTTTCGTTTGTTACTCCCTTTACTCTATATTCTCGGCAAGGATCGGACATATTGATGCTATTTGAACAATATCCTATTTCATTTAGATTTTTATTTTATTTAAAGATTTGACAATGATATTTGTTTTTAATTTCTTCCCCAATAAAAAAGGGTATTGATTTACTCCTCTCCAGGAGTTAGGCACAAGGCCAGTTTTATCTTACTCCCACAAGTAAGATGTGACCCAAGGTCGGGTCGGGGAAAGTGGGGTTTAAAAATTGCCTGGGCAGCCCCGTCGGCATTCCCCGGTAGGGGCGCCTCAGGCAGTAAGCAATAAACTTACTCCTCCCGAAAGAGGGGAGGCGAAGCCTGGGAGGATGGACCTCTTAGAACTGCACAGGACAGACCTATAGATCGGCGTTAATCAAGCCCCGAAGGCCAAGACAATACCAGTCTATGGGGTGCAGTATCAAACGGAACAGATACTACACTATGATCTTGACCAAAAGGCCAACGCTAGAGACAAGAATTATAGCTACACTTTCGTGTGTGTGCAATATATTAGAACACGTGTTCTAACAATAATTACGCGTGTAAACATTACATTTTTCGAATAAATCTTGAAAATATTGTGAAAATATACAAACATTTTTAATAACAATATTTTATTTTTACATTCAGATGAACTAATTACGTCACCAATTAATTTGTTCATATAGTTTCCGTCTTATGCAGGAATTGAACTCGCAGTTATTATGTTATGAGTCTGTTGTATTAAATAAATCAATGTTCACCTTTGTTTTTCTTGCGCCAATTCTCGCTCCTTGATGTACGGACTGAATAATATTTATCATACAGTAAAACCTCTGCATGCGATTGATTCTAAATACGAATGTTTCCAACGTACGTCATGAAATTCGATCAAATTATCGACTCTACACACGATGCTAAATCCAAAATACGACGTCAAAGTTTTGTAGTTAGCCCGCTATGCGGCAGCACTCACAACGGGATGGACACTTTAGTTCGCAGTTTCGCTTCGGTGTCAGTACGAATTAAATTCGTATATACATGTATGGCTGTATATCTAACATACACAAACACACACACACACACACATATATATATATATATATATATATATATATATATATATATATATATATATATATATATATATATTATAGATGATTGGTGGTGTATGAAGCATACACCACCAATCATCTATAAAATACTTCTCTAGGAGCATACGTGGAATAATAATCAAATTCATATATATATATATATATATATATATATATATATATATATATATATATATATTGATTTTAATAATAATGGCGAGGTAGCCATAATTACCAAGGACGGCGAGGCCTATAATACTAAAGCGAGAAATAAATGATTCCTTCCTTACTTTAGTAAAGCGGTTAACAAAAATTAGAATGGAGGAGAAAAAAATGGTGGTGAAATCGAGACGTCTTTCGAGTCGACACGTTTTCAAGATCTCATGTCGACTAAAATGTTTGAAAAGCGAATTAAAATCATTGATTATCGAATGAGTAGAAGAAAAAAAAATATGTACCCATCAGTTCCAAACTGTGTGTATATTCTTTCTGCTTGCACAGAGACGGTTTACGTAGGCTGATGGTGACCGCTTCGAGAATCTTAATGTGATTCTTCGAGCGAGCCCTGTGCAAGACAGTAAATGCCTCATCCGTATATCCCTCAGTGCATAAATGGCACTCCAATAAATGGTCGCCGATGTCCGACTCATGAGCTTGTAAACGCCCGAATGTCTGCCACTGTCTGTACCTACGCATCGAGAGAGGGATGTATATATATATATATATTACTATTTCATGTATCCACATAAAATTTTATAAGGAGATATAATTTTTTATGTATTAATTTTCAATATGTATTTCGACAGTGCTCGATACGTAAGTAGAGCTAGGTAGTAAGTTATGAAAATATATTTATGGCAATTAAGATACATAGAGGCTCCCATGTTTCATCTCCGGGGAGGGGAATCTTCCGGCTATATATATATATATATATAGTGAATATAGTACTATCTGTCATGTAGGACAGAAAAAAGTTATATTTTTGATAGAATTTAAAAAAAAATTTTTTTATTATTATTTAATTCAATTATTTCGGGATAGCACATAGTAGTAAATGGTGAATTAGTTAGATTGTAGATGTGGGTGGACTAATAATATAGGTATATGTTATAAAACAACAATCCCACCATGAAAATAGTCAATACTTGGACCTGAAGAAACAAAATATGTATAATAGCATAGAGAAAAACAATTTTATCAAGATCTTTGTAAAATACAAAACAATTTAGACATAGACACAACATGAAACTAAATTGATTACAAAAGTGGTTACAACGGGAGAAATAAAAAATATAAAAGTATACAAAAATATTTTATAGAGTTTTCGTAGTATTAATTAGTTAGAGTAGTGAGGGCTCGTCAGATTACTACCAAGGTGACTGTTTCAGGGATTTGAAGACAATACAGTCAAAATGCTTCGACTCCCCAAGCAGAACAACCAAGTTCTACCGCCCATACTTTTAAATATTCAAAATATATACGTGAAGTATTTACAGGGTGTAAGTAAAGGTGTATTGACTAATATATATATATATATATATATATATATATATATATATATATATATATATATATATATATAATGGGTGGGTGGGTGTGTATATATATATATATATATATATATATATATATATATATAGGGTGACCAAGAAAAACGGGCCCCCGTGTACACTTTATGTGATATCTCCTTTATTTATTCACCGATTGCCCTTATTTTACAGAACATGGCAGAATCAACGACCATGAATACACCAAGACCTCAGTGGAAGCTGGGACAAAGAATACAATGTGTTAAATTTTACTACAAGACAGGCTCGTTTAAGAAAACCCAGGACAGTTTCATGCATCAGTTCGAATGTGAAAAGGCTCCATACAAAAGCAGAATTCAGAACTGGGTGGACCACTTCGAGAAGTATGGGACCGTGGAGAACCTCAACGCTTCCAGTGAGAACCGTCCAAGCCACTCGGGACGTACCAAGAAGCGGACAGCCGAGCTGGTCGAAAGTGTGAGAGAGTCTCTCCAGGAGAGTCAGAAACACCCTGTGCGTAAGCGAAGTCAGTCCCTCGGTATCTCCCGTGAGACTTGCAGGAGAGTGCTGGTGAACGATATCAGGGCTTACCCATACAGAATACAGACGCTGCAGACCCTTACAGCCTCAGACAAGAAGCAGAGGAGCGCTATGGCAGTCAAGATGCTCGATAAGATCGAGGAGACACCAGATTTCTTTAACCTCCTTTGGACCTCAGATGAAGCCCACTTCCATCGTGACGGAAAGGCGAACTCCAAGACAAATGTCTTCCGGAGGTCCTCCAGACCCAATGAAGTAGCCACCAAGTGCACGGTGTGGGCTGCAATCTCGGTAAGAGGCATCATCGGACCAATCTTCATCGAAGAATCTGGCGTAGCAGTGACAGTCACCAAGGAGCGGTATGTGGAGGTCCTCAAAACCTTCAAGATTGAGCTCCAGACCTCTAACCGTCGCTTATGAGCAAGTTCTGGTTCCAGCAAGAGGGAGCAAGTTTTCACACCTAAAACCTGTCCCGAGATTGGCTGAAATAGAACTTCGGAGGCAGAGTGATCAGTCTCAAGACTAATTTTGAGTGGCCACCCCATAGCCCGGACCCAAGCCCCCCAGATATTTTCCTTTGGGGCTATCTTAAGGACAGGGTGTACGCAGGGAAACCCAGAACCATCACGGAACTCAAGGAAGCCATCAAGGAGGAGATGAGAGCCATTCCCAATTCAGTCTGTAAGAACGTCATGGACAACTTCGTTCTGCGCCTCAAGAAATGCACGAAGCTAAATGGAGGCCATCTAGAACACATGCTGTAGAACGAAGAAAAAAGACCAAAGACTCTAGTGTTTTGATGTGATGTTTTGAATATAATAAACTAGTTGTGACCAAAAATTCATTTCATTCGGACGAAACACTAAGAAACGGGGCCTAATTAGAGTTCGGGCCCGTTTTGGGGGGTCAATAATATATAATACAGGGTGCGATGGATATTTAAGGACTAATTATGCACAGAATTTTAATCTGGTATCGTAAAAATCCTCCGATAACAATTCCTGGGTTTATTTAAGACACATGACCGTCGACTACATACTTTATCTATCCAAGGCTGAACAACCTTTTTAAGAACATCAAGGTATCCAGCAGCATTGACCCTAAGACATTGTGGGAAAATGTAAGCTGGCATGAGATGACCTTTACTTCTCACAACATCTGAAACCACCACAGTCCGCGGATATGTGGTGTGTATCATCCTGGGTACTTCAACAGAAAATACACATGATCACCTTATGGGGAACTTTTCCATCACATTCCTCTAGCAGCAGAACTTTATGAACTAACGATCGTGAAATATGTAAAACGTAACTGATTTCTTAATAACTATGTTTTGCAGCTAAAGAAACTATGACTGCATTTCTTTTAATTTATTCCTCTGAATGGCTTATCTGAAATACGAAACATGATATTGTAAATGATTTGAGTGGGAAGTGAACTTAAAACAATATGTCTTCAAATATCCATCTCACTCTGTATATATATATATATATATATATATATATATATATATATATATATAAAGATATATATATTAATATATACACGATTTGTTGTTGTTGTTGTTGATCACTCTTCGCCGCTTGCTGTGAATACCCGACTTGGTATGTACAAAGTTAAATTCCTCCTCAATTCCAATCTAATTTCTGGTGGCCAACTTGTAAGTCTCTTGACAGTGGTGATTTATGGGTTGAGTTTGCGCCCGCCAACCGTCGAGAATTAGCCTCTTTGCACTGAAGATTGCGTAAGCATGAAACATCAATGTATGTAGGTAATAAATAATTAATATTTATTTGTAAAATATTATATATATATATATAATATATAAGATAATGCTGGCTGTATTTCTAAAGTTGCATTTATTTAAGCTGACAAATCAAACTTTGATTCTGACTAACCAACTGTTATTTGATATTGTTGTGCCATGTTAATTGCAATAAACTAACATATTTCGCTAAAAATTAGTTTTTAAACTGCTTAATACAACATAGCAATTTTCTAATATGTAGAATTTCTTAAATATTTACCTTAAATGAAAAGTCAACTCAAGTGAATAACCCTAACCCTTGTCTCATACTTGTTTATTCGTTTCATTATTTACAGTTTCGTTATCTCATTCTTTTCTTTATAAACAAAGAGAAAGTTCTTTTTTAATTAAGACACTGGTAGATTTTTGATTCATTCATTATTTTTCTCATGTTGCTTGATTCTTTATGCAACATCTTTTACTAAAGAATAAGTTGTTTACGAATAATGGCGAAACATATCTCACTCAAAATAATTAATGTAACTCATATTGGATTTAATGGAAATTATTTTGGTAAAAAACATCGGCATTGCTAAGACAAAAGGCGATACAAAAATGTACGTAAATAATTCCTAAGCAACGCCGGGTAGATATGGCTAGTTTATTTATGTTGCTAGAGCAAGATCTCAGCTTTGACAATCTTGTTTTTACACCTGCATAATACGATTGTATATTTATTAAAAATAAATGGAAAGTAAACAATGGAGTACAATTTATGTAGTTGTTTTACCATTTTTTAAAAAAAGAAACATTTTGTGTAAAAAAAAAAAAACATTATCGTAACTTTATTTTTCGTGCGTGTGTGTGTGTGTGTGTGTGTGTGTGTGTGTGCGCACACACACACACGTGTGCACGCACGCACGCGGGGATTTAATAAGCGTACGGCTTTTTCGGTGCAGTGTGCGTGCATATATGAAAACTGTTCGAAACAAATTTGACACTTTTTCGGAAAAAAATTAAAAAACGAAAAAATCTAATTGATGTATTCCTACAATTCTAAGGGCATCTAGTCGAGGATATTTTTGTCAAATGGAACTCAATCGGAGAAGCCGCTATAAGATGCTATTGACGGCCCCCAGAATTTGGAACACGCGACCTTCATGCTGTCCTTTAGGGGGCACCTTAAAACCAGTTTGATACTCGTAATTAGTTCGTTCTTCGTATTGCAGGCGGTACGGTTGGTGTCTTCCTCAACTGTGCTTTACACATTAGGCTGTAATTTGGCGAGTTGGATGGGGGGAGATGCTGAGAATAATGAAGTCGTTCTCAGACAGCCATTTCTGAGTTTTGCGAGAGGTGTAAATTCTTAAATCTGCACATCGTGTGAATAGCTTTTTGTTCCTACCTGTTAATATAAATTCGTGGAAACTTTAATCGAGTGAACACAATGTTATCCTATTTCAACCTGAACACTAGTAAAAAAACTTAATATCTCGACAATCAACGAACAAATCACTAATGAATTCAAATTCCGATAGTCGTTGCCGTAGAAATTTAATTTTGGTGCCGGGGAAAGAACACAAAAAACTATGTTTTAAGATGCATATAATCAATCTGCGCGATTAGCGACCAAAATTGATATGTATTATTTAAACGCGACAGATCGACTGATAGACGAGCAAGTCCACTTATAGAGATGCTTAGGCGACTTTAAAATTTCAAACTTAATTATGACAGACCAACGCGAATATTACATCAAATGAAAGCTACCAACCTACGAACAGAGTGACTGTGTTAGATCCGAGTCTATTGGAAAAAAGTAATAGCAGCTCTCTGGAGGCATATTCAGTTTTTAAGAATGGTTTGCACATTTATCAGTGAAAATATTATTTCAAACTAAAGCGTGACAGACTGATGGAGTCAAGACTGACAGACTCAGAGGTGTAAAATCTAAATACCCAAAACTTGTTTACCTATAAACATGCAATTTCAAACTAAAGCTGTTAAATCTGACATCAAACGGAACTGTTAAACCTGACATCGTAATATGGGACAAAAGGGAGAAAGTAGCAACCCTAGTTGAAGTCAGTGTCCCTAATGATGCAGGATTGAACAGAGCAGAAAGGGAAAAGATTACGAAATACCAGGGTCTTATGTACGACATGAAAAGAAACTGGAATCTTAGGAAAATCTCCATCATACTAGTAATTATAGGAGCAACAGGACTAATGAAGAAGAATTTCAAGAGCCTTCTGGCAAGTATACCCGGTGAACCGAGTGCAAGAGAAATACAAACAACTGCACTTGAAGGGATGGTTAGAATCTTAAAACGATCTTTAGGCTGGAATGTCTGAAATAGCCGGTGAATGTATGGCATCCGGTATGATGCGCCATCTCCAGCAAACACGGAAAAATAAGAAAAATAAAAGCATAACATACCTACCGACCGACGGATAGACAGAGCCTCCTTTTGAACAAAGTGGACGCATCAAATAAAAGTGAAATCTAGAGAATAATTTAATTCTGCACTTGGTGCAAATTGGTGCATTTTCTCCCGTCTTTGTCATCTTTCAGTTCACCTCGATAAATAAGAATAACTTTAAAAGAAACAAAAATGGAGACGTAATCTTATTAGACGAGAATGTCTGATTAGTTTAAACGAAAAGAAACGGATTATACCAACTCTGTTTCTCCTCATTAAGAAGTTTAATAAACATTTCTTCTAAAAAATGAAAAAATAGAAGTAAATGATAAAACATTTACTGAACTTGCACCAAGTTAGTATAACACAGTTTTATAATAGTCGTTGTTCATGAGGTCAATGCGAGCATTCGGGCCGAAAAGTCCCTCAAATCTGTGATATAGGACCCTCACTAATCTATGCGTTTTTTTTACCAAACAGATGAAATATTTTCATTATAATCATCCATGAATTATCTTCACAGATAAAAGCATTTATTTAATATATGTTGTTTTATAAGAAACAAGACGAAACGAAACTTCGATGGGTAAAGCTTCTTTTCTAGAACTGTTCGTCTGTGGAACACAGTACCGCGAGCCTGCTTCTCTGCCGACTAAAATACGGTCGTCTTCAAGTCCAATGTAAAAAAGTTTTTGTTGAACCGTCCTCGTAAATAATTAATTTCTAGCATACTACAATCATCGAGCCGGTAAACGTGATGTTGTCTTACCATCCACCAGTCAAACTGTAACCCGTTATCCTCGACTTAAACTATTTACCCGTTATCCTCGACGTAAACTCTTTACCCGTTATCCTCGAGTCAAACTCTTTAACCCTAATCCTCGAGTTGACTTTGAGCTTTGGTAAGCGATGACCTTTAATGCAAAAAAAGGTTTTTCTAATTTCCAAAACAATGGATGTTGGACAGCATTTAAGTTTGAGCCAAATGAACACACATGCGCTGTAACTTTTCTTTTAGCTTGCGTAATGCTACTGTTAAAAGCGAGACTATATTATTAGTCCAAACAATATATAAATAAGATGAAACAAATTAAACTATGTTTGCCATTTCTTTCGTCTTATAAGCACGGACCTAACCCAGTCGCTCTGTTCGAAAGTTGATAACGCCAGCTCTATATAAAGCCCATTCCTGGGTCATGATATATTCTTTTAGATATCGAAAAGAATGAATCATTCATTGAGATTGTATATGGCATTAGTGTAGTATATGTCTATATCAGAGTTTAAAATCACCAGTTCTCCTAGCATCAGTGAAGACACTTTGAGCCCGTTCAGTAATTATTTTATTTACCCCCTTTTTCTAGGAGGTTAGACAATAGGTCAGGTCTAGGTTTGATGACAGTGTTTCTGTGAAGCGAACTGGATTTGAACACGGCAACCCGAATGTGCAGTCCGTGTCGTTAACCACTTAGTCTCTATCTCCTATAACCTGTTCATTAGTTACATTAGTGACTATTTGGTACTGATGCCTGTCGTCTCAGAGTCGTTGCAATATTATTTCGTCAATTTAAGACATGTATTACATATCCTTCAGTTGTTATTACTAAAATAATAGACTACTAGTCAAATGCACCAACAAAACGACGTGACCGGAGACCAGTAATTTAAAAAACATTATATACGAATAATGTTTTAATAAAACAGAATTATCTAACTTGCTGTTAGTATATAAATTTATCGACCTTTTATGAATTTCGTAAGCAGAAATTTGACCGACTTTGAAGACAGCATTATTTTTTAATGTTTGAAATTATAAATAATTATCCTTTTTTGTGAAAATCTAAACGTTTAATATTTAAAAGAAATCGAAAATCTGTTCCAGTTATTTTATCGGAAATGGTATTGTATCATTCTGAAATATGTGAATGGGGGATATTTGGTGGTTTATTTTTATTGGGGGCATATTTTTGGCATTGCATAACCGAAAGAGGTGTAGTTTCTCTTTGAAATGTTAGTTAGATAAATAAAAGTAACATCTGCGTTTTTGTATATAAGAAGATGGTAAGTGATACTCTTATATTTGAACTTACCATAAGAAGGATTCATTATCCAGATTCAATAAATATGAGATGGTGGAGCAATGACGAAGGGCGAATGTGAGTTCACAGTTGATGTTTTAACATTAATCTTTCATGTCACGCTCCGGTCTATAATTTTGGAAACTAAGAACTTTGTGTACTTTCTGAAGAGCTCAAAGAAGACAGATCCAATATTGACATACTGATGTTGGTTGGTCTAATTTTAACAAAACGATTTCGTAAAATAATTGCACTAAAAGTATTTGTTCTGAAAATGCTTTTGTAAGATTAAATAAAATCTGGACTTTTGGAATGTAAATGAACCTTGCTTACTTATATATATATCCGAATTTCTGAGGATTGCTTGTGTTAACTTAAAATTAGTAAATTTTATACCCCCAATTTCTGACCTAATAATAAGAATGATTAAACAAGGTGGCGATCATAATAAAATACTTTGACAATTAAATAAGACAATTACTCGCCATCCTGATGCTTTTAAGTCATATCAAATTAATAAAAATAAATTGATAGAGCAAATCCAAAACTATCTAAATAAAAATAGTGTAGAATATGTATAAACGTATATAATAACACATATACTAATTATATTATAAAAAAAATAAATAATAATAAAAAAATTTTAATTAAAATTACATGTATATATATATATATTTTTAATTTTTAAATATTTTTAACATAAAACTAAAACTAAAAATACATTAAACTATAAATCACCTAAAAAGTAGTGTAATGGATTGGTCCGAACACTTTAAAATATAGCAACATTTTTGTAATTACCGAATACATTTTATTAGACACAGACGAACAACACAGGTAAGTAAGACATGTTTTAATAACTAATATAAGTTAGCAAAATATTTATTTGGAACAAACCTTAGATCTTGTATACGAAACGTTTGTGTTCTTGTCTTTTAAGGGAAGTGGGGTCTGATCAACTCTGCTGGGAAGCCATGAAGTAAAATACAGTTTTGTTTTTAAATTCCCGAAACAGTTTTTCATGGTAAACAACTGATGATCCCTTAAATAAATAGCGTAAATTCTTGGAAGAAAAGTAATATAGTAACTGCAAAAAGTAAATTGACTTACAAAAAAGTGATTTTCCACCGAACGACTTGGAACTAAAATGTTTTTTTTTGTTTTTGTTGTTTCTTTATATAGTTTTAATGGTTGAGAAACTTCCGAAACTATATATATATATATATATATATATATATATATATATATATATATATATATATATATACATATATTATAAATATATCACGTTGACACACCGGTTCCCGTTAGATCACCGAAGTTAAGCGACATCGAGCCTGGCCAGTATTAAATGGGTGACCATTTGGGACTACCAGGTGCTGTATGTGCTCTCTGTTTATCTCGGCATTGTTTCCAGTCGTCTTGAACTGCTTGCCATTGGAATCAAGCAGTACCGACTCAGGAGAGGTGTTGTTAGGCATTGCGCAACCCTTGCTTCATAATTACACGCGCAGCCAGCCCCTTATAGGGGTATCCATAGTCTCTCTAGACTGAACGGAGGGCTTAATATATATATATAAATGTCATAATAGTCAACAAAAAGACAACTCCCTGATCTTAGCATTGTTTCTTCCGAACTTTGATTTCCCCATTGGCTTTAATCAATATCCGCTGTTTGGTGTTTCAGCTTCGGCCAGGGATTCGACTGCCTCACGAACTGAAACATTAATTAACTCTGAAGTTGGAATCGAGTTGGCCACCATCCAAGGCTTTCCGAGGAGGATGGGTGTGTTCGTTGACTGTCGCCTGAACAATTCTGGTTAGGGAATTCCGACGAGTTCGAACATGACTATTTTTGTACTAACACAGAATTCTCCGTTTTAGAAAAAAAACTGGTTATCTGCGTTTATCTAGTCCTGGTGAGAAGGCAGTCGATCTTTTGGGACGTTAGGTCATTTATTAAGCAACTCTTGTGTCGCTATGAATTCCCTATCGTCGACGATCCCTTTCTCTTGTATTCCGTGCCCCACGAGACAGCGGCTCAGGTGGTAAAGACTTGTGATAGCATCGACAGAAATGAATATTTATATCAACGCTTTTACTTGGATGCCTTGTTATTTTTGTGTGAGAAAAGATATCATCGCAGCAGTATTACATAAGCACCAAAACGGTTTTCAGTATTAACCAGTAGAATATCCGTTCCAGTATGGGTATAAGCAATGAATATAGAATTACTTTAACATTTTAATGTCGTTTTAAAAAAGTTCTTTCACGATTTACGTTAAGAAGGCCTGTTTGATCGAACATGACGTCATACATTTTGCTTTCGTTAGCGAGACATGCTGACATGATGAATGATAGCCTTTTGAAAACATTTTGAAAACGTTTTAAAATGCATTTAAATTATTTTTTAAGGAACAACTTTATATATATAAAACTAATATATATATATATATATATATATATATATATATATAATTTATATATAATTTATAATTTATAAAGAGCTATATTTAAAAAATCCTAATTTAGATAGCTAAAACAACTGTTTCTATGTTTTATAGTGTCGAGTAACAGTTTTTTTTTCATGGTGTACAGGTTCCTGGATTATTATCATTATATATATATATATATATATATATATATATATATATATATATATATATATATATATATATATATATATATATATATAAAGAGCTATATTTAAAAAATCCTAATGCCGGAAAACTTTCTCCTCTAATAGCTGTTGTTACTCGGCCTACTTGTCTTCGCAATTCTCTCTCTACTCTTTGTCTACTCAGCCGTACCCACATGCAAATTCTCAAATGTAATGTGAACAAACGTCTTGCTGAACAACTACACATTTACGATGTCCCCTATAAATCTGGTCCTTAATCACATTAGGCCCTAACATTAGGCTCATTTCGTCTCATATTCTTACTGCATAAACTAGACATTAGGTCTCGATGGCAATATGCCTTGGCATCTGCTTGAATGAGACGATGTGTCCTTCTATAAGTTATCTCCACTTCTTTATTGATATCTGTCAAGTATTTCACAGGGATTATGAGCAAATCTAATAATCATTAATATCTACTCAACCAATGTTCAGCACGTCCGGTACCGACTCATATACTTCTCTTCCAGCACAAACTCCAACATGTGCGCGACAACCCACCGTCCCCAGATAATCCAATGTAAAATTAACATTTCTAATATTCTAGCCAATTGTTTAAACAACATCCGGGCTGCAAGCTGTCTCGTCACGCACGTGTCCAACTTCAATGATTCGGGGCGTTTCCAGATCACAGTTTCAGAAAAATGCCCGCCTGATTGTGGGCCTATTCTGCAGTCTGAATGGTAGGGGGAACCCTTAACTGTTTAATCATTTAGAACATAGAATATTACTGACTCGTATATTTAAGAAGCCTTATTTGTAAATGTTTAATTCCAAATATGGCTGTTGAGATCGGTATGAAGTTAAAGAGAGAAACAAAGCAATTAATTAAAAACTAAATGAAAAGATCATCGAACTTGATTCGTTTGAGTCGAAATAATATACTTGAGATGCCTGCTCGTTAATTATATAATCTCGTCTTAATCCACATGATTCTCCTCAGATTGTTTCAATTTATTTCGGTGAAATAATATGTATATATTCTAATTATAAAGCATAAATAGAATAATTATATTACAAAACAATTTGTTTGATTTGAGGTAGATACACATACACAAACGAACACACACATACACATCTCTCTCTCTCTTTCTCTCTCTCTCTCTCTCTGTATATATATATATATATATATATATATATATATATATATATATATGGGTGTGTGGTGGTGCAGAGTTGAATGGCTTCGATAGGAATCCGATTAATAGAGCTCAATGTACTTTTTAACAGAGCAGGAATACATTTTAAAGGAAAAAAACTATATACACATTAGGGCTGTTAGCATTATAAATTATTTCGGCTTGGATAAGTCTCGTCAGATTCGTAAACAGCCACATTTAGGAACTGAATGTAGCTGTTTACGCATCTGACGAAGCCTATCTAAGTGGAAATAATTTATAATGGTGGCAGCCCTAATGTGTGTTTATTTTTTCCCTTTAAAATGTTTATATATAGAGATAGATAGATAGATAGATAGATAGATAGATAGATAGATAGATAGATAGATAGATAGATAGATATAACTTATTTTGTAATATAGTAGGAAAAATCCCAACAGATTGCTCGATTAATTAAAAATTAAAATCAAGAGCATGATGTTTATTTATTTTTGGTACAGAAAAATTAGTAGAACATTAGTACCGTCAGTATTAATGTTGTACTAATTTTTCTGTACCAAAAATAAATATATATATATATATATATATATATATATATATATATATATATCCAATGATGATAAAAATGCATTCACCTCTCATAGATGTTATTAGACCATTAACTTGATTTCAGTGATAACAACGCAACGAAGTTGCATTCACCCTAGTCGGGTTGAGCCGGCTTCCTCCGGAGAAAGGAGATTCTAGGCAATATTAAACTCACAAGCGGTTCCCAGTCGCATATCCTGATCAGGAGCGATGACGACGTTAAGTCCTTGCAGGGAGGTGTCGACATTTTTCCACTTACAGAGCCTGGTATTCTTAAATGGTTACTTAACTGGTACTGATCGTCGCTTAACTTTTGTGAAGTAACGAGAAGCTGTGTGTCAATGCGATTATCCTGTGATTGTGATAGTAATATGTTTATATTCGGAAGTCAAACACCGACATTTTAAATTATTCAATTGTATTTAATATATGTATTTATTCCTGCGCACAGGCTTGCATTAGTAAAACATATTTGCATGTATGTATTTTATTTTATTCTTATCCAATTTATCAGTGCACACTATTACAATCTCAGCTCCTCCTTTAAAATATTGTGTCAAAAAACTCAAACATTTAATTTTTACAGTAAATATGCTAGATTATTATCTTTATTATTCATAATCCTTTTTTTACAAAGCATATAATATAAACAAGTGTTTAAAATTAAGTCTTCAAATTAAAATTTGTATTCAAATGTGTTGCTTTCAAAAGGAGACTCTCTATTTAATTTGAGCAGAACTTAACCTCAATGTCTTCAGTAAGTTCATGTTAACCCAATTTACTATTTTACTTAACTAATGCATAGTTAGTATTATAACAAATATGTATACATACTGTTTATATAAAGTTCACTTGAAGAATACCCGTCCCACGACGAGTAAAATTAAATCGCTGAACAGAAAATGTTTCTACCACATTTACGACTCTTTACTAAGATTAAAATGAAGATATCCTGTTATCAAATCTTATGTATAGAATCCTTATTCAAATTTTAATCGACAACTATTAATCATCATGCTTCTAAAATGTCTTAAGTTTAAGAGTTAAGTGTCAGTGGTCTTAAAAATAAGTTGAAATTCAAGGAATCTGTTTTTTTAATGGAAGTTGCTACAAGACAAGAATCACTTAATGTAAGGAGCTAGAAAGAACAGAAAATAATTATCGCAGACGGGAGATGTCTATTGACCTTGGTCTGTACCAAGGCTATAGGTAAGAAGAAAACAGTCAGCGTGAAGAGAGTTCCACAAGCGAGTAGTTCTTGCATATTTGGTCTCTCGTGACACTAATGGAAATCTGAAACATTTTAATTTTAAAATTAGTTATATTGCTAACATTATGCTCCATATATATTGATATCTCATACCTATTGTAACAATTTCACAAAAGTTCGAATTTTAACTAAGGGCTTCCACTCCCTTTTAACGCCATTTGCATTAAACTAAATAAAACTCAATATGACGCACAGACTAGTAGATATGAGTAGTTTTTGCTGAGGAGACTCGTAGATATGAGTAGTTTTTGCTAAGGAGACTCGTAGATATGAGTAGTTTTTGCTGAGGAGACTCGTAGATATGAGTAGTTTTTGCTGAGGAGACTCGTAGATATGAGTAGTTTTTGCTGAGGAGACTCGTAGATATGAGTAGTTTTTGCTAAGGAGACTCGTAGATATGAGTAGTTTTTGCTAAGGAGACTCGTAGATATGAGTAGTTTTTGCTGAGGAGACTCGTAGATATGAGTAGTTTTTGCTGAGGAGACTCGTAGATATGAGTAGTTTTTGCTGACTGGAACTGATATCAGTGAGGTTTGTAGCGAACGCTTACGTGCAAGAAATCTGCAACATTATCCGCAGTGTGATAAACTGTGACATCATGAATGGTAACCATGATTCACTCATTTTCAGTCTTTGACTTTAATGGGAATAGTTGCCTCTCTGATGATGTTTTTGAATCGATTCCAAGACCGACTAAGATGTTGGAAGTTGCTCATCTGTCTGCCATGGTTAGGTTTTAAACACTTCGTCGCTGGTTGACTCTAGCTGCATATCTACAATTCTAAAGAAGATGTTTTCATTGAGCAAGTGTATCATAATTGTGATGAATTCATTTTTATCCGTATATAGGCGGCCAGCTCTTACGTTACGTTGATGATGTAAGTCTTGTTTAGGTAGGTAATGAAATAATGGACTTGTATGATGTTTTTAACATTTTACTGAAGCAAATATTCTTATTTTCGCCACATTGTGATTTCTGAAACACGACGAATAATCTATTGTCTCGGAAAATCGGGTACAAATGTTTCTCATTCTTTGAAACCGAATGAAATGTTGTTTTAAGTAAAACATAATATGTTGTCAATGTAAGATTCAATTACAAAGTATCGCCATTAATTAGAACTTTTCACTAATATTTCACCAGAAATAGAACGGAGACGTTATCCGCTTTCTCGTAACGGACAACATACAGTTCAGATGTGTAAAAGACAGCAGCTAATAAAAAATGAAGCGAATACCGCGTTTTATCATAATTCCAGAGTTCAGCCTTGTCTCAATGTATTACATTATTTCCTGTCCAGTATGTGGTGCAGTTACATTGGGAAGGGGGGAATTTTTATGATAATTTTTAATATGCATTGTGCTGAGAGATACTCCTATAGTAATAAACGCTTAGAATCCTGTTGCATTTCGATAACAACACAAAACGGTTTGGGGATTTTTTTTATTTAAGTTGGAATTTGACTAAATACATTCCAGGTACATGTGTCAGCTGTGGGGAACGTGAAGGGGGCTTATCTGCGAAACGTCCTCGTGTTTGTCTGTCCTGTGCGCTGCGGATGGAGGAAAAGAATTCAACATGGCGTCCGTGAACCTTTATTACGTACGGTTCACGCAAAGTCTCGCGAAGTCACATTGCACGCATGCAAATTAGGTGTGCCTCAGCCTAATAAAAGCGGGTCTCTTACCGTCTTCAACGAAACCGTGCGAAGTAAGTGCACGTGTGACGAACGTAGATATCACTTTGGAAGCTGACAGAGGACTTTGTGATCTACGGACAGAGTGATTTGCGTTTTGTTGGACCTTCGTTATTACTTCATCAGCCATGTTAGTTGTACTGTATTATACTGCATAAAAATAAAACTACGCTATTTTAATATTTAATGTTTAAGCGTCTTGTAAACATAGTGTTCATGTTTAGTTTCTTCCTGAATCCATTCTCCAGGTTCGAGTTCTTCACTGG